>DWON01000118.1:0-45239 GCA_018251015.1 Phocides pigmalion okeechobee
GAGGAGCTTCCGGAAGGTTGGCGGATCGATGATGATGATAGACCTTCACCTTTCCTCCCCGTATAAGCGGGGACGGTGACCGGTCTGACGATTTTCTTCTCCTTGGAGGCAGCGACTGGTTCGAGGCACCTGAACCTTTTTCCACGAAAGGGCCATGTGTCAAATCTCGGCAAGCGTCCTCCTTTTAGTCGCCTCTTACGATAGGCAGGAGATACTGTAGCGCTATTCTGGTCCCGCGCTACAGGGACATCCATGATTGAGTTAAATTGATGATGGGTATACCCAAGCTAGATAAACTACTAAATCGACCTTTTTGATATTATGGTACACTTTAGTATGATAATGTTTCTTTTTAGTACTTATTGGTAAAATGATACAGTATTGCAATTTACTGCATGTTGGTAATCTGGACATGAGTAGTCATTGTACACCTTAGTCGTACTGTATTCAATGCTTGTAAAGGTTGGAAAGATTTGTCTTTAATAGAAGTGATATTAGTAGTTATTGATCATCCAAATCGGTAATTTAAAGTATAAAGAATTTTTAGTATGTAATGAGAGGCAATGAGGCATCACAATAGATACATCGTACGAATTGCTATTAAAAAAATCGACACATGCTCACTTTTTGCTGTTTAATTAAATAACTTTAAATATATAACAAACAGGTTCGACTGATACCGATGAGTCCAAAATTAAAATGCCGATTTTTAAAAAACATTTACTAAATCACATAGTTCCATTATTTTTCGATTCGATTATTTATTTTTCCGTAGTCTTGTATTTTGTTTGCACGAAATTGGTTCGGCTTATAAAGTTGAAATCGAGGAATTAGATATCGATAATATCGATAGATTTTTATTATATGTCATCACTGGCTGTCAGCGATTTGTGAAGAATAGTTCCTACATTATCTGTCTCAATTTCGTCCCGCCTATAGTGCTGTTAAGCTGTGCAGTAGGATTTGGATTATTGTTTTAAGCAAGCAATCGTCAAACAAGCGAGTGTTATAGAAGTAGAACGGTTTCCGTTGTCGTCTCACAAGTCTTTTCGTAAAGTTCGTAAACCTTATTTAAATGCAATTCATCAATAATAATTGTAATTAGAATTTATTCGTTAGTTTACTAAAACAATTATAATGTCACAAACGGAGGAACCACTTGAAGCAGCCGATGTTGGCGATAATTCGGTAAGTTTTACATAAAGTTTCATGCTTTTATTGTCTTAAATATTATTTTTAATACGTCAATTCACTAAACATTTTACAATTAATTATGAACAGAATGGATCGTCGAGCGATACAACGTCTTCACGAGGCAAAGAAGGAGACTTTGAAAGCAAAATCGAAACCGATCGTTCTAAACGATTTGATTTTTTATTAAAACAAACTGAGATATTTTCTCATTTTATGACAAACACGCCTAAAGCTGGCAGCAGTCCTCCAAAAGCGAAGGCCGGTAGACCCAAGAAGAACAAAGAAGTGGAAATACCTGGCCCGGGAGAGTTAGTATTTAATTTTAGTTTTAATATAATTGTAGTTGTAAAATGTTTCAGTTTATAATAACAAGAATGTTAATATTCTGTTTATCATAAATATAGTGTTATAATTTCAAAAAGGTTCCATTACACTTATTTGATTTACTTAAAAAATATATACATTTTAGAAGTTTCGTTCGATTTTATATATATTTTTAACTCCATTAAAAATTAACCTCATTTGACATTTTGACCTCATTGCATAGGTAAGACAAATTCAAGATTTATTTCGCAATCTTCAAAATTCAAAATTAATTAGTGAAATGTAGTGAAAAGAATACTATTTTTATGTAGTCATTGGCTACAACACAAAGCATAGATTTTAATAGCTATGTTTAATATTGTGGTAATATTTGACCAATAATATTGTGGACTAGGTGACATAAATAAAGCTTCATTTTGCTATCTTCAAAATTATTTGATAAAATAATATTTATTCCAATATTTTTCATGCAGTCATCGGCACCGCAAGACAGAACAAGAGGAAGATGAAGAACTTCTTGCAGAGACAAATTCAAAAACAAAGAATATATTTCGATTTGAAGCCTCTCCCCCATATATAAAAAATGGGGAGATGCGTGACTATCAAGTCCGTGGTCTCAATTGGATGATATCACTTTATGAAAATGGAATCAATGGTATTTTGGCAGATGAGATGGGTCTCGGAAAAACACTGCAAACTATCTCTCTTTTGTGTTACATGAAGAACTTCAAGTTAGTTAAATAACCAATTATTTTTATTATTTGCTAATTATTTTATATACTGGTATATGAAACAAATAACAAACACTATTACAATACTCACAGGTCCAAAGATGGGCTTGCATCATCATTTATTGTATCAAATTGTTAAGGACTACTAAGTTTTATGTCACTTGGGCCTTCAGTAGTCCAGGTAAGATTTGAGTTTAATTTACACTTGACGTCTACATTTTTGATACTTTTCTATTTTGTTTTCAAACTTAGCAAACTTAGCAAGTTAGCATTAACATTTTGATTTTGCAAAATGAGTAATTATAGACATCTTTTTTTTACAGAAATGTTCCAGGACCGCACATAGTTATTGTTCCAAAATCAACTTTGACCAATTGGATGAATGAATTTAAGAAGTGGTGTCCTTCTCTTCGAGCAGTTTGTTTAATTGGTGATCAAGAAACCAGGGTATGTGTTACACAATTTTTTGTAACTCTATTGACACTTACTTTTTGATAGGTGATAGAATTGAAGTTCAACCAGGGAGGTAACTACAGATGGAGGGCAATGGCATCTTTATAATCTATGATGATGTAATTGTTGTGTTTTGGAAAGTTGTCCTAATAATGTTAAGTGATCATTTCATTTCTCAGAAATAGCAACAAATCTATGTTTTACGTAATGTACACATCTATAATTGGATAGTGAAATCCATATGCTGCGGGGATCACATGAATCAGATGGACTGAATGCTTGTTTGCAATAAATCTAATATAATGAAAAATACAATAAATTTTTCCATGTTTGTGGTTTAAAGTAGTCAAAATAATATGTCAAAGCCGAGTTTGACTATCGGGATTAGTACTTCATATGACTGATGTATTTTTCTCGCCTAATGTACTTAATATAAACAGCAAAGGTTTTAGAACGGGTGCCACATGTGAGGACTTAATTTACATTATTTATTCAGAGTTAGAAGGTGGTTTACTAAAGTAAACTTAAAATAGAGGTTCCCTCTTCAAATCTAGATCATGCTTTAATTAAATATATAGTGGAAACCATACTTGTATATGAATTACAAGTATGGTTTTTACTAAGGTGACCAAGATATTTCCATCTAAAAATTTATGTTTAATCTATGATACAGTAATACAGGCAGTCCTGGACTTATGTCGTTTCAAGTTACGTCGAAAATTGTTTTGACACAATTCCTCAAACATACATATGAATTCACTTGTCGCGAGTAGAGTTGATAGAATATATATATAGGATAGAAGTAGAATTGATAGTTTCTTTATGCCAAAAGTTTAGTTTATTATTTCTCATTATTTATTTTGATTACTAAAGTTTTATCATTATTATTAAAATTTATAACAAATAAATACCAAAAATAACTAGCAATTTCATAAGTACATATATAATCATTTTAAGTATTTACTTTTGATAATAAAGTATCTATATTCTTTGTTATACATGCACTTTTTTTTTGAGTCAGTGAGGAAACTAACCCTTAAGTTTTACATGTAAACATATGAAAAAATGCGTCTCGACTTACGTCGCGTATTTCGAGAACCTAATATGCCGTAAGTACGAGGAATACCTGTATCTAGTTAATATAGATATGCTAATGGTTTAGTAAATGTATTGTCTATTTATTATTTCAAAAATATTTTTTTTATCTTCAACAGAACACATTTATTAGAGAAACATTGATGCCTGGTAACTGGGATGTATGTATCACATCTTATGAGATGATTATCCGGGAAAGATCTGTTTTCAAGAAGTTTAACTGGAGGTACATGGTAATTGATGAGGCTCACAGAATTAAAAATGAAAAGTCCAAACTCTCAGAGCTCTTGCGCGAATTCAAGAGCATGAACAGACTGTTGTTAACAGGCACACCACTGCAAAACAATCTCCACGAACTATGGGCTTTACTCAATTTCTTGTTACCGGATGTCTTCAATAGTTCAGATGTAAGTCCAGTTGCTATTCATACTTATTTTCAGTACGCTTAGAATCATCACTATATTCTGTTTATTTATTTAGTTCTTGCATCAATGAACATATGTACAGAAATGGCACAGTAATGTTGTGATACCAAAATATGTTGTGCAGACTAAATGGTCAACAATCTCAAAAAGTATGACCTGCTATAGCCTTAGGATCACAGAGGTACCCTCTGTGATCATAAGGCTATAGTAAGTCGCAACACTTAACATAGGACAATGTTCCACATATATCTACAGAACTCATATCTTGTCTTCCATGGTTGAGTTTGTGCAGTATTTATTCACTATACATTTTGTATCTAATTGACGTGATTTATTATTCTGTTTATTTAGAAATTATGCTTGTTTGTTTTCCAGGACTTTGATTCATGGTTCAACACAAATGCTGCACTTGGAGACAATCAACTGGTCTCTCGTCTACATGCAGTATTGCGGCCATTTTTACTGCGGCGACTTAAGTCTGAGGTGGAGAAGAAACTTAAGCCAAAGAAAGAAGTAAAAGTATATGTTGGTTTGAGTAAAATGCAACGAGAGTGGTACACAAAGGTTCTTATGAAGGACATTGACGTAGGTACGACCATGTTGTACTAATAAAAAAAAATATAACCCCACTTAAAGATCTATGAAATCCTATGTTATTAATTTAAGTATGTCAACAGGATGTCAGAAGTTAATTATATAAAAATGAGGTTATGAGTTATATATTAATCAAATATTCTATCATTCTGCATTAATGATGGGTGGTAGATTGTGGGCGGTCCCAGCAGCTCCACAGTAATGGATTGATGATGTTCTACAATACTTGAAATCCATGTTTTATCTTTTCATTTCATTATGATTTGTTTTTTACTGAAATATTTGAATTACATAGTAACATTTCCTTTTTTTTATCAATAGTGAATGGTGCTGGCAAGGTGGAAAAGATGCGTCTACAGAATATCCTGATGCAGCTGCGGAAATGCTGCAACCACCCATATCTGTTTGACGGCGCGGAGCCCGGCCCTCCATACACTACTGATGAACATCTTGTGTATAACTGTGGCAAAATGGTCATTCTGGATAAGTTGCTCCCGAAATTACGCGAGCAAGGTTCCAGGGTTCTAATATTTTCACAGATGACAAGAATGTTGGATATATTGGAGGATTACTGTCTTTGGCGTCAATACAAGGTACAATCAAAATTCGCAGAATATTTTAATTTTGTATCCACCATACATATATTTCATATTTTCCATATTTGTATAGTGTGTAATTGACTGTGGTATATGTTTAGAGTTTTACCTTTATCTGCCTTATGTTTGGGGAAACAGCTATTTAAACTTCGTAAATATTTATGCCTTTCTATACCTCTCATCGCAGAGCTGTTATGTCCATTTCAGTGTTTAATATTATGGGATAATTTTATATAATTTCAGTATTGTCGTCTAGATGGTCAAACACCTCATGAAGACAGAAATAGACAAATAGAAGAGTACAATGCAGAAGGAAGTGAGAAGTTTGTCTTCATGTTATCAACACGTGCAGGAGGTCTTGGAATTAATTTGACATCAGCTGATGTAGTAATTATATACGATTCTGATTGGAACCCTCAAATGGATTTGCAAGCGATGGACAGAGCTCATCGTATTGGACAAATGAAACAGGTATAGCCTCCTTTATCTGTATAATTAATCATTTTTGATTGAAAGGGTAATGAATTATATTAATATTACACATTATACATGTATTACTTATTAACAGATGGGAATATTTATTATAATGAAACCTTACAAAACTTTGAGTGACATAATAGGATAAAAAATTTAAAAGATTTTATATTATAATTTAAGGTGCGAGTTTTCCGCCTCATCACGGATAACACTGTAGAAGAGAAGATAGTGGAGAGAGCAGAGGTGAAGCTGCGTTTGGACAAGTTGGTTATCCAGTCTGGCCGACTCGTCGACACCAAGAACCAACTGAACAAAGATGAGATGCTCAACATGATCCGACATGGAGCCAACCATGTGTTCTCATCTAAAGACTCTCAAATAACTGATGAAGATATTGATACCATATTAGCAAAGGGTGAATCTAAGGTGGAAACTTTTTTCATATACATTATATTAGTAACATTTTTAATTTTTTATAGTACATATTAATTTTGATCAAATATTTCATTGTCCTAACCCATTGCCAATGTTGGACATTGGTCTCCTCTTAGTATGAGGTTAAAACAATAGTATACTAATTCTGTCCAATGGATTTCTTTAAAAACTATGGAGAACTCTCAGACATGCAGTTCTTGTCACCTTATTTTCCTTTACTGTTAAAGCATGTGATAATTAATTGCTAAGACGGACAGTTTTGAAAAATGAGACATGAATGCCAGAGGCTCCATGTCCTAACTCTTATATACTAGATTTCGGAGATTGCACCCCTGGCTACACATCCTGTTAATTATTTGATACATTAATTTAATTTACAATAATTAAATGTGTTTAAAATTATATTGAGAATTGACATGGTTTTCAGACTGAAGAATTGAAACAAAAATTGGAAAGCCTGGGGGAGTCATCATTGCGAGCTTTCTCTATGGACACACCAGGCGCTACAACTGACTCAGTGTACCAATTCGAAGGTTTGGATGTTACTGAATGACAATATAAACATGCGCAAATGACAATGATATTAGCAGTATATTTTTTTAACAATTTGAAACATTCAGTTTCATTTTGATATTTGTAATTATAATAAGGAAGTGTTAAGTACCCATGTTGAAGTACTTGGAAAGGCAGTACGTTTTCGGCTGCTTTTTATTGTATTGTATTACATTGCCCTGCGGGTTCACCTTCTCATGGTTTCGGTAAAGAAGAAATGGCGTATCAAAACAACAAGCGAGGTAATCAGTCTTCAAGAGAAGCAACACATTTCCGTACGACTTGGATAGGATTTCATTTCTATTCGAAGTCAGATGTGGTTGTTCATAGGCTACAGCAGTTGTATGCCCGTTTTTTCATCTTCTAACGTAAGAAAAATATATAATTGCACAAAATCTTTACGTTGGATTTGTCACAGATTGTTTAATGATACTAGCCGACAACCGCGACTTGGTCTGCGTTGTTTATTATATTAACACCATACGGCATGCCCTACTTCGACACGACGAGAAAATACACATCGCTGATCTCGTACAACGCCAAGCAGACATCTGAATGATGAATTTAGATCAAGTTTTTAGTTCAAGGTCCTAGTGTTTGTGTAGTTTTATATGTCTATGGTACCGACACATGGTATTCTTATCTGGAGTTATGAGTGATAAAGCATTTTTATAAAGTTTAGTATAGATTATGATTTAACACGCAGGTGAGGATTACAGGGAGAAACAAAAGATAATACCGATCGGCAGCTGGATCGAGCCGCCGAAACGAGAACGTAAGGCTAACTATGCGGTGGACGCGTACTTCCGGGAGGCTCTGCGGGTTTCCGAGCCCAAGGCGCCCAAGGTACAGGTAAATAAGTGTAAAGAGCTAAGTACCTGCTCTACTCGGTGGAGGTTCGATAAACTTTGCATTATTGTATTGCCGTCAATGCCTTTGTGTTTATTGTATCACATCTATTAGCTCTTTATGCTCATATATATGTAGACAACTATATAAGTACATAAACAGATTTTTTTATATACACGTAGCTCATAACTTTCTGTTCTTTCTTTTAATTGGCAGTATTTTCGTGTTTAAATGTATGAATGGGTAATTAAATTGTATCGTATGTCATAAGTATTCAATTACGCGCTTTAAATGTATTATTATGGTGTTGTTTGATTTCTTTAATATACAGGATAATGTATTACTTCTATTGATTTCTTTGAATATATATAGTACTGCTAGTTCTTGGTCGATGTGCATTATTGCCGTAAAGCTGCTTCAAAGTATTTTATACAGTAGTGCATGATTGTAGACTTAGAAATTGTCTAATAAAAACTGTAAAAAAACATAATTATTGTAATATACAGGCCCCTCGACCACCGAAGCAGCCAATCGTTCAAGACTTCCAATTCTTCCCGCCAAGACTCTTTGAACTGTTGGATCAAGAGATATACCACTATCGGAAAACACTTGGGTATATTTATAGCCATTTTTAGACAAATTGCTTCTGTACACTATATTTTTTTGAGTATGCAGACTTCCTGAAGTGCGGGCCAAGGACATCTACACCTAACCTTAAATAGAACTAATGCACTATAGAGGTTGTACTAGACTAGTACTAGAGAGGTTGTATGTAGATGGTCGCCTCGTTTAAATAGTCTTACTGGGTTATGGGTAGTATGTTCCTGGCCAAACTAAATTTCTAATACATATACCCTAAAATATACATATAAAATACTAAGTATCGTGTTGTAATTCATATATTTTTAACAAAATAGGTACAAAGTGCCACGCAACCCTGAATTGGGTCCAGACGCCGCCAAAATCCAGAGGGAAGAGCAACGCAAGATCGATGATGCAGAGGCGCTCACCGAAGAAGAGGTTCAAGAAAAGGAACAGCTTTTAACGCAAGGTATTTTAACAAAACATTGGTATGTTTCTATTCTGACAACTATATACAAATGATACTATATAGGATTATTAACAGAAAGTGGTCCTTTTTTGAGTATGAAAATATAGTTTTTATTATTTACCAATGTGTCACGAGGCACACCTCTTTGTGGTATTCTGATGATAATCCTACTATATATACAGTTATAATATCAGTCAGTTCACTCTCCAAAATCACATTGGAGCTGTTATTGGGTGGGCTCTATGTCGCCTCCAGTTGTGAATAAATATTTGCGATCTTTTATGTTTGGACCTGTACCAGGATACATTGTTTTATGAAAATTATATTTTTTATGATGTTTAAGGTTTTACTAATTGGACAAAACGGGACTTCAATCAATTTATAAAAGCTAATGAAAAATATGGTAGAGACGACATAGAAAACATTGCAAAAGATGTTGAAGGCAAAACGCCTGATGAGGTTTGTGTTTTTATTTGCACCAATTAACATTCTTCATGGTTTATATTAAGTTTCATATAAAAAGATATTTTTTAATATGAGAATTTAATTCCTAGGTTATGGAATATTCTGCTGTATTCTGGGAGAGATGCCACGAACTACAGGATGTGGACCGGATTATGGGGCAGATTGAGAGGGGCGAAGCAAAAATACAAAGGAGGGCTTCGATTAAAAAAGCTTTAGATGCTAAAATGGCACGGTATAGAGCTCCGTTCCATCAGCTCAGAATCTCATATGGTACAAACAAGGGAAAGAATTATGTAGAAGAAGAAGATAGGTAAATATTTTGACCAATAGATGTTGTGTCTTTATACTATTATTCAATTAAACTAGCAAATGAACATGTGAGTCTTTTGGGTAAGTTGTTGCTGCTATCTGGGGACATCTGTAATAAATTTTATATCAATTGGTCCATTGGGAATTTGGTTTAGTGCTCATATTTAACTAATCGAAACAATACAGGCGTACTGGTCTTGTAACAAGCATTAAGAACTAAACTAAACTTAGCTTATACATACATTTTACATTTACAAGTTTTATTGTAATGACTCCTTTTTAAATCTATATTGTGGTTTTATTGTTGTAGATTTTTGGTATGCATGTTACATAAGTTGGGTTTCGATAAAGAGAACGTGTACGAAGAGCTTCGTGCGGCCGTGCACGCCGCGCCGCAGTTCCGCTTCGACTGGTTCCTGAAGTCGCGCACAGCAGTAGAGTTGCAGCGCAGGTCAGCCATTCTTTTATATTTATTTGCGTTAAATATTACGGCCCTATCACCTGAGTGACGTCAGATAAACGCATGTATTTATATGGTGGTTATTACATGCCAAGGTTGTTTTGTTTGATGATTAGAAAATTGTACTTACTAGCCACCAATCGGACGTTCGATGTGCTAGAGCATGTTTCATTAGCTCATAAACGGGGTTTTAGGGATTGTAGTGTTGAAAGAAATATAATTATATTTTGAGTTTGTTAGGCTTTGTGTTAACATTGCAAACAAATTTATAATATCACGCATTCTCCAAAAAATTCAATTATCTTTATAAATACGATTGCGGAACATTGTTAAATATGACACTGGAAATATTTCATGATAATGTATCTATTTACTACAAATTTTCTTACTTTACTTTCGTATAATTATTGTATGAAATTAAAATCTGAATGTGGAATAAATGTTTGTTGTAGGTGCAATACACTCATCACGTTAATTGAAAGAGAGAATCAAGAGTTGGAAGAAAAGGAAAGGGCAGAAAAGAAAAAGAAGAGTGGAAATGTCAACCAGAACACTCCCGGTGGGAACGCGGCGGGCAAGGGCGCCAACGCCGGGAAACGCAAAGCCGACGCTCCCGACTCCGCCCAGAAAAACAAGAAAAAGAAAAAGTAAATTCATGCCGTATGAGATTAATACAATTGTGTCAGATTAATTCAATTTGTAGTGATGTGTCATTTTTATAAAGGTAACTTATTGTAGTGATTCAGTTTTACCTAGAGTATTGTGTTGTGTATCATTTTGTAAACTAGAATGATCAGTAAATTAACATTCCTTTCACGTGTCCGACTGGTAAATTAAGTTTGAACAACTAATCATATAAAATGAAAGCATATTTTCGTTTTATTTTTACCTACGACCCATTTTATACAACAATCTATGAATCTGTGTATTGCGCGGCGCAACGCGCTTGCGGCTTGTACACGCCTGTGTTGTACGTACAAATCTGTATGGGTTACAGGCAAACAAAATTGCTGTGTGTACTTCGGCGCTACAAGACTGGGGGCGGATATGGTCTGTGTATTCATAGATGATACACAGATGCTAAACAATACATTTGTGAATAGTTGGCATCTTCACTAAAAAAATAAACCCCCAGTTTAGTGCCACCTTACGCAACGCTGACCCGATCTAATATATGAGCGCCGCAGTGAAAGTGTTAACACTTTTCCTGCGGCTACAACACTGCTGCGTCATTCTGGGCGCGACGCGCTTGCGGCTCCTACACAAATATTGTAGCGACAAATTTGTATGGATTACGGGCGAACAAAAGTGCTGTATTTATGTGGGCGCTACAAGACGGGGCGGACATTACGTCTGTATTCGTGGATGATACACAGATGCTAAAAATAAAAAAAATACATTATTTCAGTAATTTGTCGGCGTATCTTCAGGATAATCAATATAAGCTCCAGTTTAAGGCCGCCTCCCGCAATACTGGCCCGATCATATATATCCGCGCCGCAGGGTAAGTGTTAACCGGAATTAGAAGGAACGTTCAAACTTTACGCTACAATTTCTAGTATTTCCCTTTAAACTTAATACTTTTACATCCCGTTCTCTGTACTCTGGTATTGTAACGGAAAAATAATTAAATAAAATTCAATAGTTATTACATTTTGCTGCTACAGACGTCAATAGGTAATGCAGTACTCATTAGTTTGTCCTTTTCTTTCGTAGTTTGTCATCGTCTGACACACCATTTTCATACAAACGTTTTTAGAATAGAGTTTCCATGACGTAACCGTTATTGTTGATTTTTGAAATGGGTAAAATCATTAACACAAAATCTTACTAAACAAATTGTTAGGACCAATAAAATTTAAATTCATTAAGTGATTATAATGAAGTCAGTCGCATATTATTTGAAAAACTAGATGACTTGAAACTCTATTACAATTATTTACAATACACTTTGAAACGAAGCGACCATCGTAGTCCTCATGAGTAGCTAAGTATCTACGTTCGAGCTCAGATAGGATTTCGGCCGTGTTTGTTGTTATATGTGGACGTCTATGGGCTGCGACTACTTAACCTCAGGTGGTTTGCATGCTTTTGACAATATTTGCGCACGCGAATCTTTTATTTTAATATGCAATTATTTGTTACATTGATAATAGAGAGTGTACGTAACATAAATGTCGCGTTTTCCGTCAACGGCAGTAGTTTGTTATATTAACCACATAATACTAACATTGACTCAAAAACAGGAATTTTAATTTATCATTTAGCTTGGCCGGGAATCGAACCCAAAAACAACTGCGTGTTATAGTTATAGGAGGATTCCTTTGTGCACTTCTTGATGTTAATGCTGTTATTAGTCGGGGGTTAAATTAGTCTTGGAGTAAAATAATTGTAGAACAATTTATGTAGATAACCTTTATTTACATTTTGGAGACCAGGTTAGGTGAATCAAACAGGTACCGCTGCGTGTAATGCTTTAGTTTTTGTATCTAGAAGTTATGACTAAAATCTGTTTATTTTGTAGCGCACTGAATATTGTAAAAATGGATAGAAGTAATCAGAACCTACTACAGGGTAGCCGGTAAGTCATGAAAAGGGAATAAATATGTTTAATGATATTTTAGCAATGAAGTGCATTTCTCTTCCTGGAATACGTGCAAATAAATAAGCAGCTACTTATACAAAAGATATACATACATTTGATAAAATCTTACAATACCTAACCACTATCCTATACTCGTAAGTAAATATAACATACATTGGGTCCTGTACATAGTTGACAGCGTTCGTATGTTAATTTACTCAAAGTTTGATTCGCATTTTATTGCAAACACTACATTAGAAGACAGATAATTAACTCATTTACAAATTTTAATTTTCAAATATGTTTATAAATGAAAAAAATGTGTTTTGGAGTTTCTTTCGCCGACTCTTCTCCAAAACGAAACACCTTACGAGTCGGAGGTAGTTTATTGACGTTCAAGAAGGGTGCTGTAAAGAACTACTTTGAATAAAAATATTTTGATTTTTGATTTTGGAAACAAGAATGTTTTATGAAACTGTCACCTATGAGGACCACAAGTATGTTTTAATTGTATAATATGCTAACTCTTCATACAAACGTTATTTATACAGAAGCTAGTCACTACACCATAGATACTCACTCTATTTATATGTATATGTTAAGTACGAAAAAATACGCACATAACAGACAATTGACTTTATTAATGTGTAAGTATATTCATATTTTTTAAAATTATGATTAACCTTCGAGTTCTGCTATAACATTAGAGCTTGCATTGATTTTAAATGTTTTGGGACAAAACGTTACGAAGTCCAATATATAACTTCTGTTTTACTAAGTCAATGTTCATACAAAGTGTTAGCACTCGCCTACATAGCTAAAATAGATGAAATTATTTGAAATAACGATTAAAATACGAAATTAATGACGTATCATGATTATAAAAACATTTATAGAATAAAATAGCGTCCGATACAATACATTCTTTACAAAATTACGTTTTCATTTATTTTCATCCAAACAATAATTCAGTCATTTTCTTATAGAAAACACTGTTGGTAATGTTTTTATCACTAGTTCACCGTAGCACTCAGTCCGGGTGGAGGAGCCCGCGTGGCAGTGGCGTAAGGCTAGCAACGCACACGGACTCCCCGGATCAGGAGGAGTTCCCGTTCTCTCCGTTGTCCTGGAAGTTGTTGGCGTTGACCGAAAAGGGCGCGCCCAGGCCGTACAGGTGCCCGCTCGAACTCTCGATGTTGTCGTCAAAGAATATCTGGATAAATAACGTAGAATATTCATAATTTGAGAATTATGACGATAAAATTAAATAGAATAAATAGAATATTTAAAATACAATGCTTAGTCAACGATTTTCTTAGATTTTCTTAGTACTTAATCACTACTTAAATAAGATCACTAATTCTGTATCCATTTTTATCAGTAATATCAGAAATAATTAAATACTAAAATTTTAAAGCTTAGAAAGCAAATCAAAAAATTATAATCATTAAGAAAAATAAACAAAGCTGTGTCTGTGAATATTCTTTTAATTTTTTAAAACTTAAACCACCCGTGCCGTAAAGCATTACTTGTGTTTCGTTTAGAGAGGTGCGGTTGCCGGCTACACTTTGAAGCGAGGCGATCATCTTGGTCCTCAGGAGTAGCAACGCGTCTACGTTCGAGCTCAGATAGGATTTCGGTCGTGTTTGTGGTTGTACGTGAATGTGTATGGACTGCGACTACTTGACATCAGGTGATTTTCATGCTCGTTTTGCTACTCTTCTCACATAAAAAAAACTGTCTAGAAAATGGACGAGAATAGTAATAGTACAAAAGTTTTACCTCCTTAATCTTAAAGAAAGCCATTCCGGTGAGGTGTGAATCCGAGCCTGCCTGATGTTGGGGACCCACTCTTCGTAGCTCTAGTTGATCGGCGACTTCTTGTAATCCGCCTTTCAAATTCTTGCATAGTTTCATTAAATACTGAAATAGAAGTACACCTGACTTAAATTACAGTTGGTAGATGCTTGATTTGGATTAATTATAGGCTGAGCTATAGCTTTTATTTGGGCGGTGGAGAGGAGGTATGTAATGTAGAGGAAGTAGCAAACGAATATGCAACCCACCTGATGGTAATTGGTCACTACAACCCATGGACATCTGTGACCAACTCCATAAAAAGCAAGAGCCTTCAAGTCAATCATAGATGCATTGCTACTCCTGAGTAGGAGTGAAATCATTTCTAAGTGAACTGGCAACCTTATGGTCCTACCGAAATGCAAGTATGCTTCAAACTAGAAATGAGTGTGGTGATCATACATTCTCGGTCAAAGTTTTCATGTAAAAAAAAATACTAGTTTACTTTGGAACTTCATGCAGAAAGAAGAAAAGTTCCAAATGCTTATCTCAGTTATTTAAGAATAACATAAATATATATTAAATGCAAATATACCTTCCTTTTTTTTTGTTTATGTTAAAGGCTGGGTCCGGAGTCATAATGACCCTCCTTATAAATGCAAATAAATACTTTATTATAAGTGCCTATATTTTTTAAATACCTATTAAATATATAGTATGTATTTATAGGCACTTGCCCCTTTATTTTATTTTGTAATGTAAATCTTACCTTAACATCGTAGACAGTTGGAAAATACAATCGAAGACTCTCAAAGAAATCATTTTCATCTTGTGGCAGGTTCTGGTCAGTGAGGAGCTTGAGTAAATATCCAAAGTCATAGCCAGAATGAAAACTTAACCATTTGATATTGTCCATAAGGACAAGACCTGTAATAATCAACTACATTCACAAAAATCTAATTATATTATTACCTATTGGGAAGGTAGGTACTTGAAACATTTTTTTTCTATTTTGGTCCATGGGGTCAACATGCCAATTTTTTTTTAAACAATTAAGCCCACGTTTTATCAACGCCGCCGATGACAAGAAAGCTGGTTCATATATCGCACATAATTGCGATTGCTATTTAATACAAGAATACTGCTAGTGTTCTTGGACCCATGCCGCACGGGCATGGAATCCCTTTAGGTTTTTTTAGGTTAGGCTTATATTATAAATAAATTTAAGATTTTCTTTCTTGTAAATATGTATTTCTATTTTAATAAATATTGTTTTATTTTATGACTATTAAATATTTATTACTATGATGAAATACTATATGATGGTACAAAATGCTACATAATCTAATTGCTTTCAGGGAAGTTAGTAAACGCTTTTTTACTAAGTTATATAAAATCGTTAAGAATATGTTAAATAGTGTTGTTGAGTAATGTTAGATATATAAAATAATTCTGAAAAATAATTCATACATAAAAGAGTCATGAAAGGACTCATTTTGCCAAACACTTTTGTGTACATTCTGCATCAAACCGAATATAGAACAGTTCATTAGACAATCAGTATTATAAAAGATTTAAGTAAAATTAACGGATAATTTTTTAAAAGTTTTGAGTTTTATTTTAACGGTTATTATGTTACCTCTACTAATGTAGTATTTTAAGAAGTTATATGATTATAAGTTGTACAGATACGAAATTATTTCTATGAATGAAAATGAAAAAAAAAAAGGATTAATTTTACAATGAGTAATGAAATAGTTAGTTTGTTATATAACTCTAGTTAATCAATAAAAATGTCTACTGATTTTATTTTTAAATGAATATTTCAAATGTATATATTCAAATTTTTAAATATGCAAGAAAAATTGATAGTCCTTTGGTTATCAGCAGTTATAGTTTTTACCTGAAGACATTAGCAGCTCGGCAAACTCTAACGGCTCTATGCCATCTTCTTCATGTTTTCTGAATTGTAAACCAGAATTCTGTAGCAAGTCAATGGAATCTTGAGCATACATGTCTTCCCTAGAATAATTAAAATCAGATTTTTTAAGTAAGTCACCTTACATAACCACCACCATTAACCATACAATTTCACCTCCTTAATAAAAACAAGTTTCTTTACATATTTATACTTTATAAAGCATTATGACGACTTGGATAGACATAGCTCTGCATATGTGATTCTTATGTTACAGATTACCTTCAAAATACAATCAATATCTATGCGTTTAAAATGCTACATATGGGGAAAAAAATAGCAAATGAGCATGCAAGTCACCAAATAGTAAGTAAGTCACTTCTGCCCATGGACATCTACATCATGTACAACCCTAAACATAACTGAAATTCTGTCAGACGTTTTTATATTTTATAAGTAATAAGATAGTGCATCTTTTATAAGCGTAGCTGGTCATCGCACTTGTCCAACCGAGTTAGAAAAGTTGCTCTATTGTGTATTATCCTCATAATACACAATAAAGGGGATGGTAGTACCTTTCCAGTTGAACTATGATTCTACCAAATTGTACTAACCATAATAGTGCTGGTTGCTAGCTACAGATGTTAGTGTGCCACAGTGGTCACAAAAACAGTTAAATTAATAGCATTTAACACCTTACACTGCGGCGCGTATATGTATGATCGGCTCAGTATTACGGGAGGCGGAACTAAACTGGATATTATTTGATTAGACTGAATATACGCCGACAAATGACTGAAATATTGTGTTTTTAGTATCAGTGTATAATCTACGAATACACAGTCGTAATGTCCGCCCCCAGTCTTGTAGCGTCGACGTAAAAACAGCATTATTGTTTGCCTGTAATACTACATACTAATTTATCGCTACAACACAGGTGTGTAGGAGCCGCAGGGAAAGCGTTAAATGTACGCAAGATGAGTAGCATGACAATTCATTGCAATTAAATCAAAATGTAAACTTACTGAAGATTGAATTTGAAATTGAACTGCCAAGTAGTATAACCAGGTGGAGTTTTCCCATTCTCATCCATAAAAGTGAGGCCAAGTTGAATTATTCTTAGTAAATCAACATTACATCTGCAAAATAATTATTAATTTATAAGTATATAGTGTAATTTTTAAGTGTTATTAATAATAATAAAAGTTAATTATACATATCATAGTTACATAGTCCAATTAGTCAGTGATGTGGATGTTCTATCCTATCATAATTATTATTAAAATATAGTATACAGGAACAATGTACCTATATTTGTACAATAAGCAATTTTGAATAATTATTGTTACTTATTTAAACAGACATTTAAATTAAGAGTTTTGAATTCTCTTTTGCATTGTATTAATAATTTTCATTTTGAAAACTGACCTGAGTAGTTGATATTGATAATCTGCTGTAGACCTAAATTCTCCAATAGGACGAGCTACAACTCCAGGAAATTCTGTATCCATCGCCACCCAATGATATTTCTGTACAACCTATTAACATTTGATAATCATATGTAGATGATTAATAAGACTATTTTGTTGCATTATCAGTATCTGCAGATCTTTTAACCGTCATAGTCCTCAGAAGTACAAACATATTGACATCAAAACTTAGATAGGATTTCAATTATGTTTAAGATTGTATGGATGGCAAAGAGCTGCAATGACAATGTTTCATCTGATGGAATACTTTGTGTTTGTTTGTTTGTATGTTTGTTTTTTTGTTTGATCTTCTCATAAAAAAGAACTTATAATTTACTTTTCAGATAATACAATACATCTGTAATTACCAAATTGGTGGTTAATTAACAATGCTCATAGATGGTAAAGATTAATTAACACTTTACCATATGCATTGCATCTCACAATACACTGCTGTGTATTGCAAGATGCAATAAATTTGTGGGTTGTACACACCTGAGTTACAAATACAAATTTGTATGAATTACAGGGTGAACAAAAGTGTTGTAGTTATGTCGGCACTACAAGAATGGGGGCAGACATTATATCTGTTTATTTGTAGATGATACACAGATGCTAAAAAATACAATATTTCAGTGAATTTAAAGGAAAGTGAAAAAGGTAAGTTTCTTTTTACACACAAAGGTTACAAATGACAAAAAATTAGAACATTGTTTAAAATAAGGTCATTCCATTTGTTAACCTTGACTGTTACTGACAATTTTTAGACACAATTAGCATTGAATTCATTTACTAGCTAGAAATAGATATAGATTTCTTAGGAATAAAGTAAAGTATGAAATATTATAAATGTTAAATAGTGTTGGTTATCACTTTGACTATGGTGTTTATATTTTACATTGACTCAGGATTGCAGGAGGCGGCACAAAACTGGAGTTCTGTTCCACACTGAATATTCTCTGACAATTCACACGCATTGTATTTTTTAGAATCACTGTAGTATCTACAAATACACAGATGTAATTTCCACCTTGAGTCTTGTAGTGCCGATATAAACATAGCACTTGTGGTCACCCATTATACATACAGATTAGTACCTACAACACGTGTGTACAAAGAAGAAAGAATGTTATAAAGTTACAAATAACAGTAAACTTGGTTTTAGTATACAAATATGTTATCAAATCTATGTGTTAAGTTAACCAGGTAGTATAAAGCAATAAAAATTGAAAAATCTGAATGATGAAATATCTATGTAGAAAAATAAGGCTACCATAACTATATTTTATAAATAACTATTACATAAAATAAGAAATTTATAGTAGTTAAGTTTATTCAAACATAAACCCTCATAAACATTAGCTTTGGATCAGGTACATTGGTTGCAGGGGCACATAAAAATAAATCAATAGTTACGAACCTGTCTAATTATTTGAAATTCTTCATGTAGATTGTGATTCCACACATCTTTAATGCCACAATCCCCATTCGCTGGTAGTTGCGATAAAGATCCAAAACTGGCTGCTGGCATCTAAATTAAACATAGGTATTGTTGGGTTAATACAAAATATTGCGCAAACTGTAAACACACATTTATAAGTAAAAGGGCGTACCTTGTATCTTTTCTCTAAATCTAAGAGGCCAGAATCTTCAACCTTCTGCGACGCCGTGTTTTCTGTTTATCAATCTCTAGGGGAAATAAAACAACTGTATTCAATACAGTTGATTATGGTAGATCTACCTATCAAACAGCTTTGCATAAATTACAACTATGTATTTGTTTGACGTGACTGTTCTTTGTTACTTATAGTACATATACGCCATTTAACAACTTATTCTACGTAAGTATCAAAATTGTGTTCGAAAACTTGAAAATTCAAGAAAGAAAATGGTTATTTTAATGAACACAAATTCAATAAAATATGAATGTATGAATAAAGTTTGACACTTTGGTTGACATTTTATTGATCTTGTTTGTCTTTTCTCAATGCTTTCTGTTTGACTGACAAAAGCATCAAGTTCATGCAGCTACGCTTACAATAATGATATATTCTTTACTTAAAATATTAATTATCTAGGATACTTTCCTATGTGTTATTGTAGTACACCCCTTTTTTTTTTTTTAAAGATATAATAATTTTGTTTGAAGTAAGTTGTAGAGACGTGCATTTAGTAGCACTATTATCGATATTATGTAAATCCATTTATTAATATTTAGTTAGTTTACTAAAACTTAAACTTACAGGCACAGTAGCAGCCTATATCATATTAGTATAACTATGAACTAAATCATATATACATTTTATAGTAATAAATAAAATTATTCAAGCAACTTACTTCTGGATAGAGCTATCTATTAAAATTAATGATCTACTAAGCGGCAAGCTCAATTTTCTGTTAGAGTTGTAATTTAAACTAATTTTCCTTTTATTTACATAATACAATAATACACATTCGTTGATATTAAAATAACGATGCCGATACTATTACATTGAATTACTTACTTAACATATTATATATGTAATATTATATAGTAGTATATTACATGGACAAGATATTTATTGTATATTATTTTATGTTGTGTATTTACATATATACGTTGTTGGCGTAAATATTATTCGTTCATATTGTCTATGGCGAAAAAGAAGGAATCCAAAGCTACCAAAATTATGTTTTAAGAATATTTGATATAAACTCTGTGTAGGTAACTAGGAAATTGGCGGGAAAATGTGATTTGTTATTGGCTTCCGTGAGAAAGCAAAAGTTTATTTTGCAAATAATTATTTTTGATGATAATAAGTAAATATTTGGTTATCAATTTAAATATCAGGTATAATTTTTAATTTATTCCCTATTAGGGATTTAAGAAATATTGTCAGACAATACAAAAAATAATTATATTACGTACGTAATGCCTCTGAAGCTAAGTATTTTTGCACTATTTAATTGATTATTTTCTTTATTAATTTCAAGTTTTACTTTAAACGACTTCAGTTATGTTTGAAGTTGCATGAAGAATACATATAATTAACATCAGGTGGCCTTGTTAGTGGCCAGGTTATTATTATCACATAACAATATAATACGGAGCTACTTAAAATTCTATAAAGTTAATAATTAACCTGTCAGCGTTTCACCTTTGTACCTATCACCTTTGAGTCTCTACAAATTATTAACATGATATACCAATAATATTTTGTTACTCTTTCATTAATATGCTATTATAACTTTCAGAGATTTATGTTATAGATGTTAAATTAGTAAAAATATTGTAGTTAGATAATTATTCACAATATCCTATCATCATAAGTGACAAATTTTGTATTCGTTGAACATAAAAGTTGTACAATTCTTTATACAACGGTTTTTCACGGTTAACATTTTTCTGATTGCCTATATATTGAACAAGTTGCATAGATCTTATTTATGGAAAAAATTGTAGTATTTATGTTTTTTTGAGCAATACTGTAAGTTTCTTTATTACTTGCCTACACGACTTTTTCTGTTATTTTTGTGTTAAGCCTAGGAAGGTTAAGTACTTAATAATACGGTTAGGAAACCATATTATTAAGTACTTATCAATTGAACGGAGGTGAACTCGTATAGGTACCGTGTACCTTACTTTTATTCAATAAGTAATTGAAATATAAAGTGTCTTATTGTAATCTCCGAATAAATATTTCATTTTCTTATTTTAAACGTAATACTTATATAATACGAAAGTAATTTATAAAAACGGACATTATTTTATATCATTATTCGGAACTAGGTCACTTCATACAATAAAACTCATTGTATATGTATTTCATTTTACAATTAACAAAGCCATTTTTATCTCAAAAATTATGATTACATTTTTTTTAAACGACATTGTTAGATAAACACATAAATGGTAAAAGTTTTCATGCGACGATGATTTATCTTCTGTGAACACAGTGAGTAATTTGCAGAGGTCAGAAATATAAGCCGTACAGAATTAGAGAGTAAAGCTAACAGGGCAAATGGTTTAAAAAACCACAGCTCCCTAACCGAAACGCAAGAATTGCTTTGGTTGGATCATGAGGGCGTTGGTGTTTACTACTATTATGTTATATTGTTACAAAATACATAGGTTTAAAGGTGGGAGACAGTTCAACCGGGGAGGAACCACCGACTACTACTACTACTGCGACTACTTAACATCAAGTGATTTGCATGCTCGTCTGCTACTCTTCACTCTTCTTCTGTTACACATAAAAAAGTAAATCGTATGTGTTATTAATTCTGAATTAGTTTCGCTTAATTTTTGCTTTCTCTTTCTTTAGGATCTTTTATTCAATAGTCTTTGTGGAACTGTAAATATGTTTTTTTCCAATAAAGTGAGTTTAAAGAAAAGATACGGTTTGAGTTTGTCATTGTAACTTAGTTTTATTATACTTTATAGAGATGGTAAAAAATAATCCCACCAATTTTTTTTCTAAGACGAGGATTTGATATGATTATATTTGTAGTAGTCAGTTTTCTTAATCGAGAAATAGATAAACAATAGCTGAGTTTGAATTCATGAAACAGTAAGTATTAATAAAATAGTTAATATGTATAATTAATACCGAAATATACCTAGTTCAGTAGTATTGACGCCTTAATTATTTTTAATTGGTTCATTATTTTGTTATGTGCATATTGTTATTTCCTGTAATCTCAACCGATAAATTAGTCAATAGCATCAGATTTTAAGATATATATTTATTTTCTAAGTTCGTATTTAATCAAGGGTACAGGGTATAACATTACAAAGCCTATGACGTCAATCTCTCTGTATGTCAGTCACAAGTGTCGATTTAAACAATGGTAATAGGTACAGAACTGTTTTTATATGGTCTGCTAGGGTGGCACTTACAAAGGCAAATATACGTAAACATAATTTAAAACTTTACTACACTTTCATAAGGACAAATTCTAAGCCTCCGCCGTCCGCCCTATTGTATGCATGTCCGCCCTATTGTAGTGTTAATTACGCAAGTGGTACAAATTTCGACTTCTCGACATTCTATAAATTGATAAATATGGTTGAAATATTAAGAATTTTTGTTAATATTTTGGGTCAAATGTTATTTAAGAATATTGTATGTATGTATTAAAATCAACAATACTCGTTCAATGAAAATATTATAATGATTTATAAACTGCCTACATGATGATATTTACGGTTTAGTAACATCGCCAGCGTACAACATATTTTTATTTTTTCTCAGTTGTAGGGAAAAATATAAATCTATGAAAATCAAAGCAGTTACGTGGATGTAAATCCTATATGTTCTGTTTCAATTAACAAGCTTTTTATGAAAGCTTATATTTTGAAAAATGAATATAAAAACTGCAATGGAGCTTTTCATCTACGCTGTGAAAGTTTTGATGAGTGTTAGATATAAATCATAGGTGGGACCGTAGCGAATTCCCCACGGTCGTAGTAGCTGGTTAACACGTAGTTGTATGTCAGTAGAAGCGTAGCGCGTAGCTTTGTTAGTCGTCCGCGATCCGCCGCAGGGGTTGGATTGTCAACTCTACGAAGTCTGAAGCCTATTCGTTACTAATTTTTCGATAACTTTAGAAGCTGAAAACTTCCTTTAATCGTTTCCGCGCCCTTTGTTTAGTTATTTGTTTTAAAAGTTATTATTGTTCCTCGTCGTTACAATGCTTTTATTTTATTTCTTTAAGGAATTAAGCTGCGCGAAACAGGGTAAGTTTTTAATTGAGTTAAACAATAACCGTCCATTTAATCGCACTTAGTACATTCAAATTAACATTTTATTGCAGCGCGTAAGAGCTCGTTGCATTATTAGTACATACGTAATTGTAGTATGTATCACAAATATATTATGATCCCATGAATACGTTAAGCTAAATAATAACTTTTTTATATTTATCTGTCAAATGTATCCCACGGAATGTATAGCCACGTCATCGTATATTTGAGTGGTTTTATTATTTATACTTGGAATCTCAATACTAATAAAACTAATCGCTTCATTTCTACAAAACAAGTAGGGTAATTTTGATTTAATGGCTTGGATTGAGTTTCATGGTGTATACAAAGGTAATATGCGTCATATTAAATAATGTCTTAATACTGTGATTTAAGATTTCCGATAAAATTCATCATCCTGCGTCATCTTTTAGTGTTATAATAAAGTTTAATGATGTATAAAAATGCGATAATTTTAAGTTTATTTTGCTGATGAGAATATTAGCATGTGTGGCTTATTTGGTTTAGTTTGTTCAGACGTCCTCATTAAAGTAAAAGAGTCATAATAAATGTTTAGTTTAATTTCAATAAATAATGATATTATCTTTACCAATATTAAGTATTGTAAGATCTCTCTAGGATTGCTTGTATCCTTGATAAACCATTTAGTGAGGAAAATCTTATGGTAGGTAACATTAAGCTACGATCCTTAGGAGTGGACTAATGACCGTGCAAAGTAGATAAGAAAGTATACAAAACGGAAAACAAGATGCGAACGCGGGCGATTGGCGTAGTGCGGTGGGTCGTGTTTTTTTATGCGAGTGAAACCGCGGGGCACAATAAGTCTAAGTATGAGTTTATATGACAGTAAATATTTGACCATATTTATACAAATATCACGTGTATTATGGAATGTCATCTTAATACGAGACTTTTATTTAATCTTAAACAAAGGATGGCTAGTAAAGCACATAAAGATATGTTCACAGATAACAGCCAGCTCTCTGTAAAATTGGATTACATGCCAATTGCCATTTTCACGGTCAATGCAATAAACTCTGTAGCTATTTAATAGCTTACCATCGTAAAAATATTGGGTAGAGTTTATGAAGAAATTACTACACTCTGAGATTTACTGGCTTTTCGCGGTATAGTATCCTCTAGCTGACGTAATATGACATTGCGATGAAAAAATAATGATGATGGAGCAAAACAAATCGATATTATTTCATTTGTACGGATTATGTGGTATGCCACTTCGGGTAGATTGTTTCAGAAATACTACATGTTCCATAATGTGAGAATAATGAGCACTAAGTCATTAAAACCATACAACCCTATGGAATAATATTTTGTTATATTAATTAAGTGAAACAATAAAATACTTATTAAGTTCATAATTTATAAAGTCAATTAGTATATGTGAATTTGTTAGACAGGGAGTACACTTACATATATCGAATAACATTTGTTGAGTAGAAAATATACATATACATATATATAAAATACTAAAACATATGCTGCATTCATGAATATGAATAAAAATAATTACCAATCGATTATCATTGCTTATTTTTGTGCAATAAACTATAATGAAATAACATGTAGAAGAGGCAGAATGAATAATAAATAGCGAAGTGTATCTAATTTAGATCTTGCAAAATGTAGTTCATCATATTAATAAGTATAAAATAAAAATAATAGAATTAAATTCAGAAGACTGTCAGTTCTAACGTTCATTTTTTCCGTGTGGTTTTATATAAGGCAATTACTTAGCTCAGCTGCAGTTGTAGAGATTCTTCCATAATATGTAGTTAAGGCCCACTTTATTCTTTTGTTTCACAATATACCTAATTGAACTTTTATTCGTATCAATTTATATTTAAACACATATAATGTAAGTACTTGAATAAACTGTTGCAAGGATTCAATTGTCATTGAATAATGTTCTTAGTACTCTAATGTGACTCTTTAAAACTTTGTAATGTTCTTTTGTAAGTTTTTCATTTATTATACTAATTTTCTAGGAAATTTAACTTAAAATCTGACAATTATTTATATTCTATAAGATGTACTATTTGTTATGTTAAACATCGTACCACTATTTAATACCAACGCTGAAAGACGTTACAAAGACTCGTTATTAAAACAGAGATGTTGGATTTTAAACGGATGGACAGATTTTTTTGTTAATACAAGTTGTATAGCGTTGATAAAAAATAATGCAAAGCGTAAATACGCAAAATTTCTCCTTTAATCAAATATCGAAAATTGGTTCAAATTTTTCTTGTAACATTTCATCACCGGCAGACACGTGGAAACAGGTGGAAGTAAATAAAATATTTAATTTAAATAACGTTTATCTTATTTTGAGTAAATTTTATAGTTGTAGACAATTTTACTTTGTAGCATGAAAATACTTCAGTTATTAAAATAATTTTAAGTAAGTATGTATATACACATTTGAAAAAGTTACAATTCGTTTGATTAATGTTGTGGCGAGCACGTGTGGTATGCGTCATTTGCGTTTATTTTCAAATAGATAACGAAGCGCTTTTCGTAGTTTACGCCTAACCTTGGCGTCATTTATTGCAACATATGTCATTTATAGACCTACGTATTTATTTTTGACGGTATCATGTATTGGTTAACTTTCGTTAGTAATTTGAATTTTTATAAAACGTACATTTTGGTTACTGCACTTTTTAAGTATAGTAAATTTACTTTTTTACTCTTATATTTAGAACTTAAAAAACATTTTCATAATCTCGACACAATTATTTCTTCGTTATGTAGTTCCAGTGCCCATTCTCTTTCTTATAGTATTGCATTGTTTTTAGAACTACACATAACAGAAGTGTGTGTGTTTTCTTTCTCTGTGATAGATTTCATTAGAAACTCCTTTTGCGTATGAAGTCTCTGTCTATGGAAGACAGTAACCACTTATAGTCAGTTGTATTGTATGCTCGTTTAATACTTAAAATATAAAAAAAACTTAAGGACTTTTGATTACGTAGATGTTGAAAATATTGTATTTCAATTTTATAGTATGGCTGATTCTTATTGCAAGTTTGATAGAAAAACAGTATCTATAACAAACAATTGAAGATATTCTCTTTAATTTTTTTTTACTCAGAAATATTCTTTAAATACAATGGGAGAGATATACTGACATTTTCACCAAAGCAACTCGAGATAATGCTCTCGTTATTCGTGAGTGAAGCTTTACTGCTACAGTGTAAAGCTTTCAGCGGGATGGCAGCGAACAAAGCGGTAATGATAAATGCTAAGTAACTCTATATTTTAATATATTTGATTAATCCAATTTATGATAAACTATATATAAAAATTCCACATTGATAAAGTTACGTTTTATTTAATAACTTCTTTTTATCTTGCCACCGATGATTAATTTCAATACATTAATTTAATTTAGAAAAGTGTTTCTAGAAATATAACGTATAAATATATAAAAACATTTTTTTTCAGACAACGTGGCGGAAAGGATCAAAATGTTGTTTAAAATTTAATTTAGTGTGAACTATTGTAGTGACGCACAAGCCGTCAAAAAATGAATGAAATGAACAAAATATTTATTTTAAAAACTACGTAATAATTTTTAACTGTTTACATCACGTTATGGAATTGGTTTTACGTTTAAGTAGGCGAATATTATTGACTTCAGTATAATTTATTACTTCGTGCCAAACTATTAAAATTAAGTAATTGGTAAACATTTAGTTTTTAAATCGACTAGATCATTAAAACCTACAGGTCTTGTTTTTTTTTTTTTTAATATCGAGGCAAATAATTATTTATCAAATGTTATGTGGATACAACGAAACCTCAAAAAAGGGGTTATGTGTTTCGACATGTGAATTTTTATTTTTATCCCCTGTAACTACTAAATAGAAGAAACAATTTTGATTAGTTGCGCGTCGTTCATTACATTTGGTTCGATGACGCGGCCGTTACAGAATTTTGGACACCATATTATTTGACTTCAAATTTGTTGTTTACTACCAAACTCACTATATGAGGTCGAAAAAAATTTTAAAGGCGATTACAACACTGTATGAAAGAAATTTGGAATGACTAATGATATAATTAAAAAATGTTATTCTTTAATTTAATAATTGAGTTAATCATATTTTAAATGGTTTAATAGTTAACAATGAATATATATTTGTTAATTTTTTAGCATTCTGAAATAACTAAATCGGTTTGTATTCTTTGTAACACAAATATGGCACACATTTAAAATTTTCACGTTGGCGTTAATGTGTTAACTTGAGAGAAATTTAATATTGCCGTAAAGCGATTGTTATTTGACTTTCTCGCATTTATTACAGAGGATCAAAACGCCAAGAACCAAACGTTATTTAATTTTGCCAAAGGTTTCTCGCTTGCTTTGAACATTTTCCAGATTTTCGCGTTTTAGGGTTTAATACCCTACGGGGTTTAATATTTTAATTTCCTGTTATCCTGGTTATCCTGTTTATATGCTCAGTTATAAATATGTATGTACAGTTTTTATATTTTAGTTAATAGGCGCCTAGAGAATATTGTATTTATATTGTGCATATCAATTACGCTTATCACGGTCACATTTTGTTATTTTCATATAGAATTCGGCTGAATATTGTCGTCCCCACAGGACCGTTTATTTTGGGTGTTTCAGCGACGAGAGCGTTGACTCAGTGAGATTACGATTTAAATTTAGGCGGGGGCGAGCTGCCAAATCATTGGGGAAATGTTTAGCTCGCCGTGCTCGAAACATTTGGATGAATTGCTCGATTGTTGTATAATCGAGACCTCAACACTTATTTGTATTGATGCGACGTCACCCAATGTTTGAAATGTCTTTTGTAGGGCATGAACATGTGGTTTAGTTTTTATCTTATTATGTTGGTGGTGGTATGTTGACAGTTATTTACAGATCATTGTAAATCCTTATGAGTGACAGAGTTACTGCAGTCCATGGTCACGTGCCACCAAATCAAAATAAGACTAAGATTAAGAGAACTGCGTTAGTAATAGGTTACTTCCTTATACGGACGTCCTTCAAGCTAAAAGATCGAAATGACCATTGCTATTAGTGTGACGTTTTAATCGAGAACAGCAATTAAGAGTCTATTACATTTAAAATCATAGAGCCCTGTGTCGTCAGAGCATAGTAGAAATTATAATCGATTTGCCGTGGGTGCTGGGCAGCAATCGCTTGCAGAAAATTTTAGATCGAGACTAGTAGTGGGCTTACATTCAGCGTTGGCAGTTAGAAGCATATCTCTACTTAATACCAATTTTAAAAATGGTTGATTTTGTCACTACATTTATAAATTTTATAAAAACATCGATGAAACGGTCATCATTCCGAACCGCCGTAATTGTCTTCAGTTTTGTAGTCTACAGAAGAAAACCCTTAACTTGTACGTATGGAACGTACGTTTCGTGTGACCACGGTCAATGTGACCTGTCAAATGTCTAGTTAAAAAGTAAACGATTTGTTACTGTTACCATTTGTACATAATTTATGTCTGCAAAAAAAAAAAGACAATGTAAATACCAGATGAGCAAACCTATATTAAAATGACTACTTTCACTTTATATACTTTAGTATATTTAATAACTTTAGTATCAGTATTCTAAATTATAAAATATACGAATGTGCCAATACTTTTTCTTTTATTTGTCATTATTCATAGTAAGAGTTCTGAAAAAATCGCATCAAAGAGTTGTCAACAAGTAGACGAAATACAGTTTATTACTACCAGTATTCGTTTCATGTAACCAAATACCCTTTTTATGTATATATAAGGAATTTAAATATCACACTCCTAGTTTCTATCGTTAGCTAAAGTTTATGAATTACCTAAGCCATTTGTTAGATACATTTTCGAAGTACCTAACAAATGGCTTAGGTATTTCTTGTCGAAATTATACACGTAGATATTCCAATATATACTATTAGATCCTCCATACATATTCATTACTTTTAGAGCCACATACCTTTAGGACGGCACAGGTGTAGTAGAAATGTTTATATTACGTAAAGCAAATAGAGGACACAACTTCATAATCTTTTATTTATGGACTCTTACGATTGAAACTTATGTTTGAAATATTGAGAAGAAATTGGTAAAGTTTATGACTGGAAGCGCTAGATGAAAACATAAATTACTAAACTTTTGTTATAACGCACCAAGCATCGTGCATATATATTTCATACTTTATTTTATATTAATAATCAGAACCCGTCGTAAAGCAACACGTTCTTCATGTATTGTCTTTCGGTTGGGGAGGTGTGGTTGCCGGATATACATTATTGGAGGCGACCATATTAGTCCTCAAGACTAGGAACGCATCCGCGTTCATCCTTAAATAGAACTTCTGTTCTATTTGAGATTGGACGTGGTTGTCCATGGGCTGCAGTGACCACTTAACATCAGGTGGCCTGCATGCCCGATTGTTACTCTTTTATAATAATAAAAATAAAGATCACCATCCTATTTAATTGCTGATGATCTTATTTATAGTAAAAAGTTACTCTTTTTGCTTTACTGTTGTAATTTTATGAATTAACTAACGCCACACCTCAACTTAATAAAGTTACATTACGTAAGATTAATCTAGAGGTAATTTACGACCTTCTGTAAAACACGCTGCAGGAGAGCACTTTGTCGCTTGAGATGTAAACTTCTATTGTTCATTACTGTTAAAATATTCTACCTATCTCCGCCCTTCATGTATAAGGGTCCCATGTCATTTGGAACACCTACACATTGACAGTCAGTTACGATGTGGTTACAATACACTCTCATAATTTTATCGAGTGACATATATCAAATCGTCTATACATGGTTTGGTTATAGGTAGGTATATGTTATAACTTCGACTTATTTTTTGTATATAGAATGGTTATAAAATGGTTTTATTAACATAAATATAATAGAGATCATTGATTTACCAGAAACGCTTAATGTTTTGTATGAATATTGTATGTATGTAATAAGTTAAAAAAAAATATATTTTAAAATTTGTAATAACGTCAACAAACAAGCTTGCAATAAGTACGTCGTTCTTTCGTACCTTCCGTTTCCAATATTAGCTTTATTTTATCTCTCATATAAATGTCATATAACATAAAATTACATTGTCACCAGAAACATCTTCGAAACTTCAAAAGAGAAGATGGTTTTAAGTTAGCAAAAATGTGGAATCCGCTTGTTAATATACATATGTAAATCACAAAGAGTGCCAAATTCAGTATGTAAAGATAAAATTGCGTGTCGTGATACGGAACGCCAAGAAGAAAAACGAACTAGATTAGATAGATTATTCCATGACTATAACATGCCTACAGCCGTGACCACGAGTCATGCCAGTGGTCATATTTCGAACGAGTTAAATTAAATGTAAAATACAGTAAAAATCATAAAAATACAAAAAATAAAATTACGTGAAACTCTAGTACGTACACGTATTACACAGATACAAATTTACCTAATATATTCCTGTTAACATTATTGATAAGGACATTATACTCTAATAAATTAAAAATTTATATAATTTCCCATGTAAGTAATATTGACTCCGAAGTTAGGTTTTGATGATGAGCTTTGTTCTGTTTTAATTATTCTTAATTATCTTTAATTAATCTTCGTCAGTAGTACCCAATTGCTCAACGCTAATTTGAGCTACGCGTTTGAAGTAAGTTTCTTTAATCGTAGTTAAGTAGCACATTTTTCAGAGATTTGGCAGATATCCATATCTACTACAAGATAAATTATATTTACGAAGATAATGACCGAACCGTTTGAGACTGACAGTTGAATAGGAAGATATTGTAAGTGAAATGTCCTCGCACGCCTGTACAAAATAAATGCATTTAGATGCAATGCACAAAACTCCTTCACATCGAGCGACATTAGAACTCACCTGGCAGTCTTCTGCGGCGAGTGTATATTAGGCATAGCTATGATACTGCTTGATGGTAGGACGTGTGGAACCTCAATGTCATCAATAGTCGAGTTTAAGGCACAAAGGTTAACAAAAAGATCGGCTTTCGCTTTTACCGTATGCGTCAGTTGTCAGAATCGAACCGACACAAGTTAAACTCAACAGCCTTGGCAAGCAACCAGAAAGTTCGACTCTAGAGAGATAACCAGGCAAGTCGCTCGCTAATTTTACCGTTGTGCTTAGACTTTGCTTTGGCTATATGCTTCTTTGCTGATCGGTAGCAGTGATTTTTGATTTTTTCAGCAAATTCAGTTTTCCGAGATCTCGCCACTCTACGTGGTGGACATTAGAGTCATGTAAATTTACCAACATTGAGGGACAATGCTACCACTTTTTATCGGTTGCCTACTGGTCGTGCACAAATAGTCGTGATGTCTCCATGTCTCCACTTTAGGAACTATAAAGACACACGTAGGCGCAGGTATTGCCTTTGATATCTACACGTATCCACAAAAGTCCTTATCTTCACGCCAGAAATTCTCCCAAACATACATCTGTACCCCAGGTTGACCCCTGAAAACAAGTTCGAAGTTGTACCATTGTTCGGGAATTAAACCATTTTTGCTAATTTATTCTTTAGAGTATGATTAAGTTAGATGTGTATCTTTATATTTGATTATATTACTGTTGCAATTTATTTTCTTTTGTTTTGTAACATTTGTATTAAAGAGATCATACGAAAATATTGGAGATATAAAAATAGAGCATAGATCTAATGACTTTCCAATATGTGTTGTAAAAAGAGAACGTAAATTATTATGATTTACTAAGACGAGTGCCAGATTGACGTACACCAGACTAAACTGTGTCACTGTTTCGATTTATTTCGATGTGAAACGTCTAAACACAACGGTTCTTGATCATATTACACTGTCTTTATAATAATACAAAAGGAAAAAATCTTTTATAAAAAAACTTTGAAAATCATTATCACAATAAATCTTCATTAAATGTTTTAAGATTATTACTGTTAGTAAATCGGTTAAAAACAATGATTTAGCAACTGAAATTGCAGGATGACACAGTTTTAATGGTTTCTTTGTAAGGTGTGTTTTTCAGTGTATGTATTTTAATGGATTTCTTGGCATACCCGCTAGTGAAAATAAGTTCTTCAGAACCATTAAAAATTTTTAAACGCAACATTACCATTTGTCTTTTTAGCGTGCACAATAAACGTTTTGGTATTTGTTATTTACACTCACTAGCATGTAGAAGTTAGCACTATGCAAACGAGCATGAATAAGCTTGTTTTCAAGCGGTTATTGGTATCCATGAACATTAGTTACTACCAACTTCAATTATTACATGACCCTCGGCTCCTACTTAAAGACTATCACTGATGCGTTGCTATTAGTGAATACAGATTAGAAGTAAATCAGTTATCACAACCTTCATATCTGATTGCTTTCATAAGGCGAAAGTAAGTGAGGCCCTAAACCCATCACGATACTTATCGATTTTATTACATTCAGTGGTAACCAGTCATAATTATTTATGGTCATTGGAAGAGCAGAAAAACTTCTCTGCTATTCCAACAGCAACTGCTAGGGCTTCCTGCGCTTGTTATGCGATTTTTAAAACAGATAGGTATAATTAAACAGTTTCGGGTTCGCATCCAACTTGGGTGAACATAAAGTTTTTAGGATGTGAGTACGAGATGTAGTGAGTTTACATTATAGGAGAGGATTGGGTCATATAAAACAAATGGGATCGATCCGTAGGCCTACACGTCGTATATTTTTACAAGCAGCAATCCCATTTTTACGTTAAATTGTTGTTTGTTAAGTGGATCGTCTTTTTTATAAACTCTAACATCGTATGTAATTTGTTTATGCAAACTTATTTATGTAAACGTAAGTTACAAGAACTAGATAAGAAAACTTAAGTCAATATAATTTCATTTCTAATCTGTCTGTATTTTTGATTTGAATAACCGATTGGATTGGACTAAAAAAATACATTGAATTATGATTGTACTACTTACGCAGTACAAAACTTCCTAAAAAATACATTAAAAATATATAGAGTAGTCCTTTCATATAATTAAACTAACAAATGAGTATATCGCTCATGAACATGACCACATGTAAGACAAATGCGTGAACTCGATCACGCATGCGTTGCTACTCTTAAGGATCGAGACGTGAAATGGTATGAATAAGAGAAATGTCGAGAAAATTAATTTGTTCTATTATATACCCCTCGAAAAGAATCTATTTATCGCTGTTATAAGGTAGGAAGAATTACGGCGGTGTTACTATAATATCTTTTTGACATTTAATCTTTAATTTTTAAAATTTATATTGATATTTAAGGTGAAATTTAAAAATATGGAATTTAATTCTGAAATAAATGATTATTATTATCATAGCACCTTTAAAGTAGTGGTACCTACTAAAAGTTAATAAAATTAAAACATGAAAAGTAAAGTAAGAATCTAATGAGTAGGTTTAACATTTAACTTCTTTTCATTATTTGTACATAACATTCCATACAGGTATTACTTCAAAGACTGGCGCATTGCATTGTAGGCTATTGCGATGCGGCTCATTGGGGTGTTCTACTTATTGTGTTGCCTTGGCACTTATTCAGGAGTTTTTTTAAAGAAAATATAATTTTTATAATATTCTACCATTAACCTGCTACTTTGCTCGCTACATAAAACCATAGGTGCCTGTGATGAACTGTATAGTAATACGTAATTTGAAAAATATTGTTTAAAATTTGTTACTTAATAGATAATAACTTAAGCATTACGCTATATACTATAGCGTAATACTAAAGTTTACTGTATAGTCGTGAATTAGAGACTTGGTAATACGTCTTATTTTCGAATCGATATTTCAGAAAAGAAGAGGTTGTTTGTTTTAGTTAAATACCTACGATAATATATTAGGTATACCTACGATATCTATCCTCGTTTTATAAATATTCAAAATGACACATTGTAACATCACGTAATTATATAGGAATACAAAATTGTATTACCTTTTGCGAATTCGTATTGGACTAATGTAAGTTCAGATTAATGAATTAATTTATACACAGGATATATAAGTGTTTTTTTTATTGTGAAAAAATAAAAAAACGGGCATACAGGCCACCTGATGTTAAGTGGTCACTACAGCCCATGGACAACCACTTCCAATCTCAAATAGAACAGAAGAAGAGGGTGGCGGTGGTGCCGCCCCGGGCGAGCTCTGACGGCTCTTTAAAATGGTGTAATAATTAATGATTAATGTTGTCTAGACTTCACAGATTCCAATATGTCGAGTAACGTCAAATATAAAACGATTGTAAATGTATTTTCTTGTACAATAAATAGATTGTAGGATAAGGCGGTATAATGTGTTCTGGAAAAAGTGGGTAGGCAATTATGTTTTGTATTGGACGAGCTACTCCCATGAGACTGCGATCGACGTGACGTTCCTTTTTATCTCCCTCTGACTGTTCTGAACTGAATATTCGTTTAGCGACTATGTATTGCACATCGTTTAGTAAATTTGAAAGTTAAATGGAAATTCATTCTGTATTATAGCTTTGAAGACAATTTACATCAAATCTAGTTATACAGATTTATTTTTTTAGATCTCATTCCCGAAGGCGTGTAAATGTTATAGTTATTATTATGCAAATACCGTCATTTATTTATATTCCACTTAAATAAATGCACATTGATTAACTCAACACACTGCAAGAAATGCTTTACATTTAAGGACAAATCTATCATATATTGTGTAGGTATTCTTCATGTAAGTAAGTGATTTTATACATCGTTAGCATACGTCAGATCTTCGTATCGATTTTGTTCCATAATACAACAAAATTTAACTTGTTTCCCTGCTGTTGTTAAGTTTTTGGGCGCTTGTAGAGAAACTCTTGAATACTTTGGTTTGTTATGGATTCAAAATAACGCACTCGACGTAAAGACAATTTGTTATAATGAAAGATATTCAAAAGAGTACAATTTTTCACTAAAACTTTTGCATTTAATTAGTTACTCAATAAAAATTACAGATTTCAAAGTTGTAGTATTCTCGAGAAAGATCAGAGTGATTAATTGAGATTCAGTGATGCAGTTAATGAAGATTCCCAGTTTTCATATGACTGGAGTCAGATTATCTCGGCGATGTCGGTACCGTGACACATCCAATGAATAATAAAACCGTTTGTTACCAATCCTCTTTATATTTCTTAGTATTGAAGTAAAGTGAGTCCTCTTGAGTTGGAATATAAAACGATGTTATTAGCTACCGCAAATGTATTTTTTAGTTCACTTCAATCTCTTGCCAACTCTGAATTATACATTTTTAGCAGACTGGTGCATAAAAGACTGATGTTTTATGTGACGGTTTATCCGGCTCATCTTGGAAGCTGACGTAATTTGCATATTTGTGTTAGCTAGTTTCTTTCTTTGCACTTCGGGCGCCACACGGACGCTTTTCTTTTCTGTGTTTGAATGTTTGGCTAAATATGATTCTGTTTACATAAAAAGAACATGTACAATATTGTCTTGTTTATACCAAAATAATTTTAGCCATATTTAATATTTGCTAATTCATGAATAAAAAAAATCATGAAGCCTTTTCATTATTAATTATTTTATTTAGATGACGTAAAATATATAGCCAGATAAAATGTCGGTATGCTTCCGTATACGGCTCTTAGCTCTCGGATATTCGGAACACAGTGCCCCTGTAGTAGTTTATACTGCTATTTTATGGCGGGATGCCAAATTTCCTCTTTGGACGCGCGAGTATTTGTCAGGGTCTCTATTAGAAACAGTGCAGTGTTGCAGTCAAACAACCTAATTGTTCGTGTGATTTAATAACAATGTTGGAAAAGCTTTGTACCTATACGGATATCATGGATGTGATCCAAAAGTAGGATGTGAGATCGTAACGTAAGATATGGTTGAAACCCTAACTGGCACATAAAACTCGCGGGAAATAAAATAAATCGAGTTCACGACCGTCATTGAAACCAGCTCGCTTGTATCGAAAGTGTGGAATGAGATAGTAGACGTATAAGATATACTTGTATACGGTTGTTTCAATCTTAGTGAAGGAATATAAAAGTTGAATAGGTACTTAGATATGCAATAAAATCATTTTTCATAACCGAACCGTTTTATGTTCTTTACAGGTAACCTGACATTTTAATTGGAGTCATATATCAATTATATTATATTTTAAGTGAAGAGAAGTGAAGACAGAGTCAACATTCCTAAGTCAAGACAAAAGGTGCCAAGATGTGCCCGAAAACGAAGAGATAAAAAATATAAAAAGGACAGAAGTCCCACTATGTTCTCACTTGCCGAAGGCTGTGGATGTTACAGTTTTCGTGGAGGACGACGAACACGCTCTTTGGGTGACGATTCATCCTCTTGTAGAAGCTCTGAGCTTGAGCAAGAGGTCCCAAAAAAATTAGGAAAAAAGGTACTAAATAGTGAATGCACGATGAAGGCCTTGGCACCGTTTTTGAAGTTCTGGAAGAAGGATGATGTCAGCATGACTAAAGCTGAAAGAAGTAAGTTGTTCGAATTTTGTGTTAGTTGAAATTTAGAAATGTTATGTCTAACAAAAAAATGGAGATAGTGATAGATTGAACGGCAAAGTTGATTTAAGGAATGTTACTAAACTTCCTAAACAATGTGTTTATAACATTAATGATTAAGAATAATGAAGTAGATAATTCTGGAAACATATCAGGAGTCATTTAGTACTTTAATTAAATTGTGTATGAAATACATGAAATCAAATAATATCTCGAAAAAGTTTATAGTTAAAAATATTTATTTTATTGCAGAATTATATGATAAAGCTGTTTTTCAGGTAGTTAATGATAGTATCAGGTATGTTGTTAATGTTTACCTACTTTAACTAATTTAGATATGCGTGAATTTGATTGATTTATTAGCGGCACACTTTTAGAAACTTGACACTCCCTTCCCGAATGATAAACTAATTTAAATGTACCTATTATGATAAACATAACATCGAATTTACTATTTTACATGAGAATTTTTAAAATAGTACGGTTAATACTTACAACTTAGTTACTTTAAAAATGTGGATATTATTAAAAGTAAAATAAGAGCAGTAAAAAGACTTTATGCGGTAAGTTTATATAATAAATAATGAAATTCACTTGTCTGTCAGTGTTTTTGATAATTAACAATATTTTTAATAAGCAAAAGATGAGTTAGATACGAGTGCTATAACTGAATATATATATATATATATATAATGGAAGCCTCTTTATATAGCAAAAATAAATAGAAAAAAGTTTAATAGTTACAAATTGCTTAATATAAGATTATCGCTGCCAGACTGTCATTCTCATGTACAATATCGGAACGGCATAACGAGATAGCATCCATTCCCCAGAGAGAGTTCTCCAAATCGGGATGGTATAAGTTTATTACATAAATGTATTATGGGCATGACTGAGAGTAAAAGCTTTGTTAAGCAATTTTCGCTTTTACTTTTAAGGATATCACAAAAATATTGGAATGAAGATTGCTTGTCTTATACCCACATAAATACGATATTAGGTATATATATAAAAGCCAAATATTACACAACCTGATCACGGCTTTTATAGAAATATTCCATATCATTTTCATGTTTACTAATGTGAATTGGATTAACCGCAGACCTACATAAATAAACGAAACGCTTCACGCCACGCTGGGGTAGTATATGACAATATGATTATAGGCATGTTGGTGACGAGGCAAGCTTTTAAATGAATTTGATATTATAGTTGCTAAATAGGGTGCGCATCAGTAGACTCTCGAAACCATATACAAAAATATTGGTTTTTCAGAAATTATTTTTTTTTCATTTAATTTATGTATTTGTTTTGAAATAAAATTGGTACTTTATAATATACGGAATTCAAAATTCGTGAAATTACTAAATGCATTGAGGTGGCATATATGCGACGCAAGGGTCAAAACATACCTATATAATTATATGTATGTATATACCGTAGGTACGTTAAGTTACTAACGCGGCCGGGAGTTGGCTGGGTTGTTACTAATAGTAACGTTTTAGGCGCGCTTTCGTATTTTGCTAGGAAGTCCAATGGATGGTTACGAAAGATTTGATAGACTTCGTTGACGTTGATCACTAACATCTCCGTAGAATTTAGGGCGAAAAGACGCGTGCCTAGCAACGGAGCATTTAAAAGGTTCCAATAAATCGTTATCTTGTCAGGAGTTCATTTTCAGACATTTTTGACATTTGCATCTAGAGTTCGATCTTTGAGTTGGACGTTTGCGATTATCACAAAGAAGGAAACGAAAATCCATTTTCCTTTAGAAGTTTTTATTATATGGCTTAAAACTCCTTTAAATCTGCTTCGATTAATTAACAATGCATGGTTCGATGCACGTTACAAAATGTTTATGTATGTATTTGTATTATATACGAGTGAGCATTTCGAGTTTATAAAATCTTTATTGAATTTCGGGCAATCAACGCCATTTCAGAATATGAACCTTACAGTGGAAATGTGAAAAGGTCATTTGAGTTGGCAATTTGCGAAATCTTTAGTTTGTAACATGGAAATTTATATAATAAGCAGTAGCCAAATTAATAAGTTTAACAATATATTTGTTTATCAAGATTTTATCGCATGATCCAATGCGAGCTTTCAAAATATTGTTTGAAAAGAAATCGCAAAATATGACGATATCCTATTACTTAATTCTTAATCGAATATGTCAGGTAAATGGCTGCTTCTGGTCTCTTTGAAACTTTTGACAAGTTCAGAGAAATTTTCGATGACCTAACGACATCCTATTACTTTAGTCCTCAATCTGTATAAATTTACACTACTTATTATGCAATAAGTAGTGTCAATTTACATAGATGTGTATGTTCATATGAATTTAATCCATTTTTTATGAAAAATGCACCAATGAAAGCCACAGACATGTTCTCAATAGGAACATTAAACTGACCACATCTTCTGCAAAACTGTAAAAAACACTTACAGTTTGGTTTTAGAAAATAACGATATAGTTTTAGGCATTTATCGGTGAATTAACAATCAATTTCGTAAGTCTCGTGTCAAGTTTACATGTGACATTTGAAATAAGCCAATATATCTGCTAAAGCCGCCAATATAGGAAACTCGAATTGGATTACCTCATGCTAAACTACTAAAATCACGAGTTATCCATCCACGTTTGTGTAGATATTCACATCTATGAATATTGTATATTATGAAATTTGGTGAGAATTACGTGCAAGAATTGTGACTAAAGGGAGCTTTATTATTTGATGAAATACAAATTTATAGAGTGTATTTATCTCAGTGGGCGTTTCTAAGTACAATACTATTAGTGGTCGAATTGATTGATCGTCCCGATTTGGCTCTGACAACGACAGGGAGAATCTTATAACAATGGTCATGGCATGAGTATTACTTTGCGAATGTAAATATGAGCGATCTTTGGCAAAGTCGTCCATGACTTTTAGTTTACGATCTGGCCTGACAAAAATTGGAACTTCATTTTAAGGAACCACAGAAACGTCATATACCATTCATAACATATAAATATTTATCAGTAGCCAGGCAAATAATACTGTGCAACATTTTATTTTACAATAACATGTATTTAAAATATATAATACACAATAATACCGAGTCATCGAGTCGTGAGAGGTTTACTACTAATATCAGAAATAGCTAAGCCTTGTAGTTTTTGGAGATTATAAATGATCGACGAAGTTAAGCATAGATGGTCGTGGTCAGTATTTAGTTAGGTGTCTACTAGTAGCAATAAAATTATGGACGCTCAACGCATAAAGAGCATGTAATTTAAAAACACATTAAAATTGTTAGTTGGGGTTATCTTCATGTGTAAGCAGGAAAACATTCTTGCAATATGTTAAAGGCATAGAACAGATCTTAAAGTTCATCCTTATAGCTCTGGCCTAATTAGCCTATTTTTGTTGTAGCAATGAAAGCCGCCATATTGATTCAGCAGTGGTATCGACGATATCTGGCTCGGATGGAGGTCCGAAGACGGTACACCTGGACTATATTCCAGAGTATAGAATACGCTGGTGAACAAGATCAAGTAAAAGTAAGTATATTACAATATAATAATTATAATTATAATATGGAGTGGCCTCTTTTTCTAATTTTAGGTTTGGTCTAATATAAACCTTGAGTTAACACATATTCCGCTCACAGGTGATGAGATGGATAGGGCCAAAGACATCGGGACTGCGGAAATATGCTACATCGCATTCATTTTTTCCATTTTTTCCGTTTTCCTGTTTTGTCGCGTTCAGAGGAACAGTGTAGTGTTTTAGTCAGTAGGAGTCCAACATAACCACCCACTCGTCTCCATGACTGAGACTGATTCATGGCGGATTTCCCCACGTAAAAATATTTAATATTAGCCGATAGTTGTTGCTTTGATTCCAATCTATGAGAAATATTTATGCGATGAACAGGTATTTTTGTACTGTGTCTGATGAGTTTAAAATTATCGAAAGTATTTGGCCATCATCCTCATACGACAGGCTTTACCTAATTTAGGATCAAATGGTCGTTTGGGTATTATTCAAAGATATATATTATTGTCTACGAATCAATTTTATTTTACGTTTATTTCTGGAAATTTTAAAAAATATTGCGGAAATCTTTTGGGCTGGCTTGTGGCTCACTGAAGTCAGTTTAACTTGAGAATCTTAATGTTAACTAAATTTATAAACGTTGTATTGTGAGTGTTGTCACTTGACTATTCTGCAGTTTGTATCACTATTAAAAGGCGAATAAAGACTGAATAATATTTTTAAGGACGAGATTACCTATGCGACTCTGTAACACAGGTTATTTTGAATTTCTAAATCATGCCTACATCGTAAAATCATAACGGATTTTAACTTTAAGTTAAAGTGTACTCAAAATAAGAGAATCAATTTTCTACGCACACATAAAAATATATATGTTTTGGTAACCATAATATATTACCATATAAGCTATTTTCAGATTACTGGCCGGCATTTTATTTTTTTGTAGATGCTGTTTAGTTTTTTTTATGAAAAAAGTGAATCTTTTTGCGTAAGAATTGCAACAATATTTTGCTTTTCGCAAAACTCAATGTGTGAACTCTGAAATAACTCTGTCGACAGCTTGAAGATTGAATATGTCAGCAAGTGTAAACGTGTTTGTTGTTTGCTTCAATAGAAAACGTGAAATGGAAAACTTATTAATTTTATTTATCTCCTTCGACTTTCTGTAAGATAAAAGAACTCAACACTGTTGTATTATTTTTATTGTTACCGTTGATTTCTATCATTAATTAACCGACTGTTTTTTTATTATTTACAAGGGTATACTTCTCATTTAATTCAATTAAAACATGAACAGAAAATAGCACCCTTAACGATGGAAAACAGGCGAAGAAATTTAATAGATAAAAAATAAATATTGGGCTGAAGTTTCTGGTATACTTGAAAAATTAATGTTTATGTTAAAAGAAAATTGTTTCTCTACAAGTGGTAAAAGGGGAGATGCAACTACTTTATAGTTATACGTAGTACTTCCTGCATTTGTTTACTTCCTCAAAAGAAAGCCTTTGCGATGAAAAACCTATAAAGCAAGGATTATTGCTCTTATAGTGCGCATTTCGTTTACTCGATATATATTTTAACCGAGTTTATAGACACTAAAGGAAAGTAATTAAATGTACTGATGATGAAAACCATTACCGACAAATGAGCTTTAACGGGAGGTAATTAATTATGCGTACTAATAAAACACAAAAGACGGGTAACATGTAATTTACATTAATGTGTTGAGCTGGTATTTCCTTTTGCTGTTAATACGTATCGCTATAGCTGTTTATAAAGGATATGGATACCGAGGCATATACGTTTTTTTAAGTTTGATAAGTATTTGCTTCAGTGCAAACTGAAGTTTCTATTTAAGGCTGCACCTAAATGCCTGGCTGAGCGCTAAGATGTTTGCCTCGCTTCTGAGTGTAGCAAAATCACCTTACCAAAGAGTTAGTCTAGGGCAACTATAAGGGCGTCGAAAGTAGTTTATCGATTATTTCGCGTCTCCTGTCGCATTTGCAAACTAGCTTATTTATACATATGACAAATCTCAATGTAAATACATTGTTAATCATTCTTTTAGTAAATTTATACACATCGTTGTCCATTTTAGTAAACTTAAGAAGCTTATAAATAAAAATAAAAGATAAGTGTATAATGTACCTATATGTATTCCATCAATAATTGAATCCTTAACCATATCAATTTATTTCTGAAAACGATTTATAACGAAATTTTTAATAATGTATAGTTTTTATAAACGTAAGTATACAGATGTATGTATGTATAATATTTGAGAATACGTTTATACTCCTTTCTGCAACTTGGTATGTTTTGTAACAATTAAAATTATGGAAAAAGATAAACATTTTAGGAAAATTGAAATTACATTGAAAGAATAAATTTAACTTTATAAGCTTATACCGAATGCATTTAAATTAGAGAAGTTTCGTTAATTAAAAAAAATACAATATTATGTATGAAATTCAAGTGCAATTATTCTCCTTTCTTACATTAAAAATATGTAATTATGATGGACCTGTTGTCAAGCTGTCGACAAGTTCCTGTGGTTAGTATATTCCACAGTTTTTTTAACACATTTACGGATTTATTATTTAAAAATACATACTTTTTATACGGTGCCAGTTAGACAATATAAAAGGATTTATACGGATACGAAACTGACTGTTAGGTTAATTTGATGATTCCGAGGCGAATGCCATGAATAAATGAATGTTGAATTGTATGAGAAATGGTACTGTACATAATTAATTCCTAATTTACCACAAGAGAGTGCTTCACGTTATCTTGAACGCTTTGATTAATTTTGTCATTTAAATTACATATGTCATTCATTTTCCTACTACGTAAGAATAGATTCTGCTACTATTTCAAACAGTATATAATGTCTATGATTATATGTACTTCTGTGAGGCCTCTATGATGTTGTATACCATAACGTATTTATATATCAAATATCCCATTTAGGTAATCTCTCTTTTTAAGTATTTAATCTGCGAGAACTCTGTAGAGAAAGCATTATACTTTAATGCTCCGAATCCTATCCTAACTAATGAACCTTATTATCTCGCTCCATTAAGGGTGGATAACAAATTTCGGATATGTTGGCATCTAAACGACTGTGATGTCAATCTAAATGTTTGTTCATATTAACTTTGTTATATAAAAAGAAATATTTTCAGTTTCTTTATTCTCTTGTATGTATATAGTTGAGTTTCTTGTATTACCTCTGCAACCACTTAGTTGTCTTTGACTAGCCAGTGAGCTTCGCAGAAGGGTTACACAACAGTTTGAGAGTTTGTGATTTAAATTTAATTTAGTGGCTGGATCTGTTATGGCTTTATATCATTAATTATTCAAAACACTGTATAATTAAGCCCAGATTTGCATGCCATTTAATCTCAGCTGTAATTGGTTTGTCAAGTTTATAAATGTAAAATGTTATACTTACATTTCAATCCCTGTTTTTATAATCTGTACTTACGCATTTAGTATTTTAAGTTTTTTGTGTTTGTGGTTTAAACTGTTTATTTTTAAGTTTATTTATTTGTCAGATTTACATATTTCAGAAATGCTAATGCTGAGCAAATTATTGACTTAAATTTAAAAAAAACATATTTTTTAAAAAATCTCCAAAAATTTACGCAAACGGTTATATGAAATGAATTTTGCGGCATATAATACACGCAATTCTATAAGGCTCCGATTGAAACATTTATAACTAGGCAAACAGAGTACCAAAAGGAAATGACTAAAATGTGAGGATTCTTTTTTTACCATTGCAAAAAGGAAAACCTATTAATATTTTTGTCCATATATTCCACAAAACATACCAAAAACACTAGAAAAAGTTTCACGAAGTACTTAAAGAAAACAAATCAATATTTAATAGAAACTGCATATATATTTTTTGATTTATACCAAAATTACTTATGTAAAATATCAAAATTATGCTACAGGTAATAAATGATAATAATTGTAAATGCTAAATAATATAGAAAAGTTCTTTAATAGTTCTCATGCGCGAATGTTTAATAACCTTTTAATATATAAAATAAAGAAATCGTAGTCAACATCATGTTGTGTATAGGATTTAGGAATAAACGGCAGGGATGTCGTCCTTGCTCCAGTCGAGGTCGATCGTCTTTCCGGTGCGTGCGCTCTCTTCAGCTGCCGTAGCGATCTTGCTGACAGCCAGAGTTTGCCAATCAGTTACGTTCATTGGCACCCCGTCTTAAATACGTTAAAAATAAATAATTATTTTTTAAGTTACAGGCATCTTGCCTTGATCGAAATAAGTACCACTGTATATTTATTTGAACTTGAAAATTGTCGTTGCCACGAGGCAATTATAAAACGACGTGTACTGTAGTTTTATAATTCTATCGTTATACACACGAAACTACTACGATAAATATACGAGTTGGACTTGTAGATTAAAAGATCCTTTTTTATGTTAGAAGAGAAACAAAAGAGCATGCAGAATATGGTCGCTGAGGACGACAATGAAAGAAAACATAATAGGCTAAATGGTATCTTCCAGTTTGGATACTGCAAGATCTATCATGTGAAAATTGTCAATGATTAATTGTACACCCGTGAATTACATA
>DWON01000119.1:0-45147 GCA_018251015.1 Phocides pigmalion okeechobee
GCCCTGTTCAAGACGCCCAGCTTCTTCGACGCCAACTTGGCCTTAACACCCAAATGACTCCGAAACTGCACGTTATCAGAGATGTCAACCCCTAGTATCCCTATACTCTTTGTAATGGTGAGCGGCGTTCCTTGAAATTGTGGCGAACTATTAAACCAACCCTTCGAATCCTCGTTTGCCTCGATAACTTACCAACACTGCTGTGGTCTCGTAACTAGTGACAATATTGATAGAGCAATCGATAATGTTGGGACTGTGCATAACTATGGATACTATCAATAGAATCTATAAAAAAACGCGAGAAATACTAATTATAAAATACAAAACAAGGTAATAGTAATAGATAAACGGCGACACTGTCGTTAATATAAAAATCGATAGTATCAATACTATCGGTAGTTTGAAACTCCATCAATACTTGGCATTTTTCAATAATTAACTATGGACAGTGTCCATAATATTGATATACTATATACTATCGATAGCTCTATCGATAGTATATAGTATATCAATATTATACTATATACTATCGATAGAGCTAGCTAGTTTGACTCCCATTTAAAATCTACCATCGATAATCAACAAGTTTCAACAATTGACATCTTGACGAATAAACAACTTTTGGCTGACTGAACATTAAACAGTTGCCACCGTAAAAGTGTTTCTCCCAAATATAGACACAAATGTTTATGCTAAAAATATTCTTGGTCAAAGATTTAAGATCTTTATATAATGAACTTCTTTTTTTAAATATGCTTAAAAGCTCACAACAAAATTACATTTTCAAGTTATTTTATATTCTTTTGGATCATATTCACTTGTTTTATTTGAATTTCTGTGAAATACCTTAAATGGAAAATAAATTTACGCAGTAGCAACACTATCTTGACAATAGACTGACGTGTACACAGAATATGAAAAAAAAATGTTTCCATGCTTCAAAATATCTTAGTAACTAAATTAACAGTCAACAGTTTTTAACTACTTTATTTTCGAGTTATACCTACTGTTTTCAATAAACATTGTGCTATTTATATTTGTCTACGTTATCAAATTAGTGACACGCATTTATTAAGCGTTCTAATCCAAGATAATGGCCTCCAGGTTGGTATGATGAATCCGGCGCAAGATGGTTTAGCAGCTCCCCCAGGTGGCGCTCCTTCGTATCAACAACCACTATACCTCCAAGAACCACATACACCAGTGACATCACACAGGTAAAACAATAACATTTTTCAATAGCTATTATTGTAGAGAAACTTATTTACAAACATTTATCATTTAAAACACCAAATATACATTTTTAACAACATTTACACAGCAAAATTATTGGACTTTAAGTTTTTGTTTTATGAAATTAATGAAGTTGCAAACATGCATGCAATTCACTTAATAGTTAAAAGACACTGCTACCCAGGCTCATTGGTGACTAATCACATGTAGAAACAAAAAGTACAGCCTGAAGACTGACAACTACATTATTCACCAAAACATAAAAATTGCTTGAATAAATTTCAATAAGAAGTCATACTTCATGTTCCCAGTGGTGCCGGTGCCCCTTCAGGTAACTACATGATTCAGCAACAACCTGGAGGTCAGCATAGGCTTCTTATGATGCAGCCAACATCAGTTATGAGTGGACCACCTACTCCAAGTACACCAACTCAATCGGGACCTGTTTATGGATCTCCACAAAGAGCATCTCCTCCTGGAACCACCAGTGATGACTCTGATGACAGTGTGCCTTCACATCATTCTCAGGTATTTTTTATTTTTTTAATAATATGTCATTGTAGTTTTATATTTATGCCAGATCATTATATATATTGATGTATGTGTAGTGAATGCATGTGCTTATTATAATATGCTTTGGGATGTTTTTGGAATGTCAATATTCTTTAAAAGAATACATACTAATGTTGTAATGTACCACAATACTTTCTGCCAAATACATTTGATTCATTTAAATCACATAGCTAATTTTTGAACAGCATTTATAATGAAATTCATGTTTTTTCATTGTACAGTTTCATATGCTAAATTACCTTACTACTTGAAATTTCTACTCACAATGAAAAGTGTTAGAAATGATGACCAATGATGGGTTGGTTTGGTCCAAATTTGTGGCCTAATGTGAAAAATATAACTTTAATTTTATCAAATTTATTCTGATGTCCCTTATTATATTTCTTTATCAAAAAAAGTCTCTTTTTGTGGGACCTGTTTGCTTTCTCAAAATTGGATGCAGGTTATTTTACAATCCTTTATATTTCCACACTTTTTTGTGTTTTTCTCTTCTTTAAGATACATGTGTCAATATTTTTTTTTCATCACATTTTAACACTATTAAGCATAACTATTGTGCATCTTTTATTTTTATTTTTTTCTTTTTAAATATAGTTCATTGGCAAGTAAATTCATCATGTTACAGTTGAATGTGATAGAACTTGTAGATTGTTCTAATCAATTGGTTGTTTGTTGGTAGTTGCCTGGTGATGCGGAAAGCCTTCTGCCTATCCATTATTGCTCAGCGAGCCGGCAGCAACAAACTACGCTTCATCAGGTATAGGCAAATTTTATCACTTCATATACACTTACCCACATTATAGATTATTGCCAGTGGACTATATTTAAAGATTCTATAATGTGTCTAAAAGAATAATTTAATTATGGAAACAGATAAGTAAAAAATAATTTTTTTAAGCACACATTTAAGACCTTAAAAATACATTACATCTATTGATTTAAAAAAACTGTCAACACTACTATAAGAATAATTTCTGTAATTCAGATTGGCGTAGGCAACATGGCTGTAAAGAGGTCATCTCCTGAACCAATGGATAATGGAATGAACAGAGGACAAATGCAAAAAAAGCCAAAAGTTCAAAAGAAGAAGAAAAAACGTGATCCTAACGAACCCCAGAAGTAAGTGACTAATTATGTAAATTATTCCATAAAAAAGTAATATAATATAACAAGTTATATTTACTATAATAAATGCAGTAGAACTACCTACTAAACTACCTAGTTCTGCACTTAGTCACATTTATTTTTTATAGCAGCAATGTAGGATTGCTATATTCTGATTTATCAAATATTATAAGACACACTCACTTTTGCGAGGCATTTATTAATGAATAAACTTCTAACAAATGGATAGTCAATAGCGTTGTTTGCTTGCTAAAGTTATAAAAACTGTGGTAAAGTATTTAAAAATTACTATTTAATGTATCAATAATATTTAATATATAATAATATATTTAATGTATCAATGTAATCCATTAAATTAATATATTTATTTTTTAATGAGATTCAACATGTTTAAGGTGTATTCATGTTTGTGATCTATGAAAATATATTTCATTCACAGGCATCTTTCTTGTATTGAGCGTTAAATTCAACGTCCATTTGTTACTAGGTCAATGATATTTTTTTTAACAAGTTAATATTTACAGACCAGTCTCAGCATATGCATTATTTTTCCGAGACACGCAAGCAGCGATCAAAGGACAAAATCCTAATGCAAGTTTTGGTGAAGTATCTAAAATCGTTGCTTCAATGTGGGATGGATTAGATTCGGAACATAAGAGTGTAAGTATAAATAAAAAATCTAATTTTATGTTTAATAAATATGTATTCTCCAAATTACAATTGAAAAATCAATTTGCCGGTATCAATTTTATTTCTTACCAAAACTAGAGCTAACAATGAAAGAACTACCATCGTTAACTTATCCTTTTATAACATATTATTGTTGCACAGGTTTATAAACAAAAAACGGAAGTAGCCAAGAAAGAATACCTCAAAGCCCTAGCTGCATATAGAGCGAGTTTAGTATCAAAGGTAAGTTACGTTTATAAAACAAACATAATTGAAGAAAAAATATTTTCGAAAAATAACATATTGAAATTTAAAAATCATGCGGATTGCATACATAAGAGTATCAATTCTATTTAAAAAGAGGAGCAAAACATTCTACTTTTTAAAACAAGGTAAGTACCGTCAATATTTAGTTTTTCTTGAATATGGTTAGTTTTTTTTTTTAATTTTCGCATTTCCAATACAACCTAAGCTTTGTTAAAAATTTCAAATTTAGCTCTTTTTATAAGGTAAGGTAAGTATAATATCAATTTATTAAAAAATCCACACGAACAGACAAGAGCCAAAACAAATTAATAAAAACGTAAAATAGCCTTAAGTCGATTTTAATAAACGCCTTTTCTAGGTTGAGAAAAGGAGAAATGTCACTTGATTCACAATTTTATTATACATTACCTAACTCTCTAACTACTAGGAATTAAATTCCTACAAAATTCATTTAGACCATGAGGTGGAGTTTTTCCAAGTGGCACCTAAGCAAAGCTTTACAAATTTTCACAAGCGTAACTCCAATATTTGTGTTTGTGATTTTGTAAATATACATATGTATGTGTACGTATTTTGCTTTGTGTAACAGTGACTCCTAAGTTATTATATGGTTCTACTAAGAATAACCCTCTTATTAAATCCACCATCTCGATTAATACACGTCAAAAACTCAAATATTATTATGATAAAGTCCATCATGCATACCAGAGGACATTTCACAAGTTGTGGCGATGGTTCCGCTCCGTTGCGTCACTGTCTTGTTCATTTCAGCTTGTCAATGGCAGTGTTCAACGCGGCTATAATTTAATCACTATCATGACATAGACCCTATGTCACTCCTATTTAACACTATGACTGCGGCTCATATATTAGATCGGGTCAGCGTTGCGACGGCACTAAAACAGGGCTTATTTCTCTGGATTCAAGATATGCCGACAGGTCACTGAAGTATTGTATTTTTTGTATTTCCGCCCCCAGTCTTGTAGTGCCGCCGTACACACAGCACTATTTTGCGCCCGTTGTCCATACAAAGTTGTACCTACAACACAGGTGTGTACAAGCCGCGTTGCGCACATCGTAACATTAAGTCTATTAAATTAACCAACAGTACGCAAAACAAGCTCTGGAGCAGTTGGGGTAAAATAGAAGACATATATATTGTATTTTTTATGTAGCGATGTCAGCTGATTACTTTTTTATTAATAGAGAATTCAATTTACGTTAAATTGCTTTTTTCATTTCAAAATAAACTATAAGTATTTTAGCGGAATTAATGTTTATTAGTTCATTAGAATTCGTAATTGAGACGTCTACAAATTAACATTGAGTCTACAGTCACCCATGTCTGAGCTAAAAGTAGTGCGTAAATTGTCATTTGGCCGAGTTGAGCAGTTATGAAATATTAATAGCCTATAAATATCATAATAGAGACGGAGTCCGCCATTGATGCGTTGAGCTCGTACGTTTTTTGTATACATCCGGTGCCAATCAAGTAATAATAAATACGTGTCAGTTGTCATTTAAAACTTAAACATATTATAATGTTTAATAAAGCAGTTTAATAAATAATAATGTGATCGAAACCTAATATACACTCGTAGTATAATAGGCAAAACTTTATTTACATAAATAAAAAAATCTAATTTTTCATTAGCTTTCTCATACAATTTAAAATTATTATTATACTGCTCAACGAAAATAGAAAAAAAAAAAACGATGTATAAAGGTATGTATCGATATTTTTATTCAAGAAGATAATTTTTCGATTAAGTGGAAAGAAAAAACATTAATTAGGTACAGTAGGCATTTCTCACTATTCACTTACTGAAGTCATTTCTTCTACCGTGTTTTCTATTATAGAACTTACGAAAATAATCAGAATTTATATACTCAGGAAACACGAAACTAGAATATCCAAATATACCTTCACCTCCATTACTAAATAATTAAAGATACCGAATCTTGATTAATTGTATGTTTTATTGTATCCCCTATACTACAAACGTCCAATGTCGTACCCTTTCCCAACATCTGAATATTACCCTCTTGCATCTTCCATTTACAATACTCTTCGACTGAGATAAAGTTCGGTATCTATCGATATCGATACTTTTGTTACAGTCAATAATATTCAATCAATGCATGATTGAATAGCACTAGTTACCGCAAATGCCTAATTCGGTTCATAATTGCGTTCATTGAGTACTGTGTCATTTATTATTAAGTGGCAAAATATCTTCGTCAATGTAATCTAGTTAGGTGAATTTACAAAGATACAATTTGTGTGATTTTGATAGTTGTAGATAAAATAAAAACAATCTCGTGATGACATGAAAGTTTTTTCTTTCCTATGAAAATGAAGTAATCTATAAGGATCCAGTCCACATGTAGGCTTCTATAGTTATATGTGACAACAATACATAAGGAAGGCTAATGGAAAACTACGAAAAAACATCTTCAATCCTCAAAAGGAGGAGTAAGAAAGAGAATTGATGAGTGCCTCACCTGTATTCCTACGAGGAAGAAAAACAAAGAATGTTGATAAAATCAGTGCGATAACCATATGGCTATACAGCCCCCAGATTTTAGGTAAAAAAACTGTCGCACGGCAAGAAAGAAATATGTAGGTAGCTTGTCTTGACGGGGTGCCCTCTATAGCATGAGTGAGATTGGATCAAAAGCTGCGATTACAAAATGTTTAGTTCTTTAAGCTGGTCTACGTGCTAAAAACGTCGTAGGAAAGGATAAGACGCGTTGCCCTTGAAAATCCGGCTACAGTGAACAATGGAGATAGAACGTCGTGGTAAGGACTGAGCGGAGAGCGTACGGAGATCTATCCACTATAAAGTGATTACCCATTTTAGTGCGAACCTGAACTTAACTGCCTAAGCAAACAGGATAACCTCGCGCCCTTTTTAAGTTGGCCTCATCGTAAACCATTTAATACATGTCAATTTGACATCAAATTACAGCTTTAATACTTGTAAATGGGAATTTCTTATAGCATATGAAAATTTAGCATTAGGATCTGGAAAATTTAGAATCTCAAATGTACAGTATTTGCACAGATAATTTTCAAGGTAACAAACAAAACTCTGTGGTCATAATGTCTTGTAATATATAACAACTTACTAAATAGCCAAGCGACCGAATCGCAGTCGTTTCGTTGGTCGTCGCGAAATAACCATTATAGAACCTCCAACGGGAGCAACATGTCTCAATACTAACGCGTACCGAGTGAAAGAAACAATTAATACAAGATATAAGGTATCTTGTTCCCCTACAGTTTCAATCTCGACGGTAACCTGGATATGCATAATAGTCAGAGATTCGCACGGACTACTAGTCCTAGCATTCGGTCCAAGTGCGCACGCACGAGCAATTGATGTTAGATACCAGATACTTGACCAGAGCTTCCTCTGTTCCACTCTATGAGAAAAAATGCAAATGTCTTACTAAAACTGACATGGACCACTTAGCTAGTCTCATAGATATGAGATGATGTATCTTTTTGTCCACAAATTCGTCTCGGCGGACAAACGCCTATAAAATCGGTATCATTCATAAGCAACGATAGTACTTTAAGGAACTTTCGATTTAACAAAATACGTATACCTTGTGTTTTAAGATAATTTAATATTATTATTTTTTTAGGTTATATTAATTTGTTGTAATTTACATTTTGTGACTACTTAACAAAATAAATGGGTTATGTAGTCTTACTTAACAAATAAGATATAATTATCAAATAATTTGTAATATTTTTTAGTACAATTAAAAAAGCTAGTGTAATAACTTCTCCAAAATAGAAAGTGTCATTGGCAACTATTAGAGATTTGTAGATAAAGGTAGTGATTCAGAAGGTAATTAGCTAAATTTCATTAAGAATTGTGTAATGGTAATGTAAAGAATTTTTGTCTATCAGACAAAACACTAAATTATTATTATATGTGAACACACCATTTTATCGATAAATAAAAAATAACCCATTGCTGTTATTTAAATAAACTATATCTAAATAACTATAAAGAATTAAAATGGACAACATGCATATGTATTTTGCTATTTTATTTTACTACGCAAGTCAACTGGCAACATAATGTCGTTCTGTTCGATCCGCCTGCCCTGCCGCCATTGATTTTGACAGTTGTCTGCCGTGATCGGCTTGATTCAGGAGTTTTACTCTTTGGGACGCTTTTTGTATTTCCGACAAAAAAGAATGTTTTAAACCAATAAAACAAATATAGTCTAAAGTTAAATTTGTTTCCAAACGTATACTGTAGCAATATTATCGTTTCTTTATCGTGTAAGTTCATGAAGAACAAAGCTTTCATATCGGCGTGCGATCGATAAGCTTTCATCGAGCTTTGCAAAGCTTTGTCTTGAGTCAGGTATTAAACATCGCTGAAACTTCTTAATTATTTAATGTTATATTTGTTTATAGTTTGATATATATGATTTTTCAACCTGATCAATGATCAATGATTTCGTTTCATGTTTTTATTAGCTTAAACTTTTTTATAAATAACACTTGCATGCTTTATTGGCAATTATTGAAAACATAAGCTTTTGAATTCAATATGGCAAAATTTGTTATTTTAAAACAGTTTATTTACTAGTAATTATTAAAATACATCAATTTGAAAATTTTAAGTAAAAAAATAATTTTCTTTACTAGGGTGGGGAGCAAGAAAATCAAGTCATGTATAACCATAATAATACAAACACCAATTATGGTAACTACTATCAGGGTCAAGCATATGGAAATGGTCATTCCCCTCAAGGGTTTGTACCAAACCAAGCACCCCAAGGGTATAACCCACAAAACTTCTCAGGAGGGCAGTCACAGCCTTCATATACAGGACAGCAACCTCAAGGATATCCTACTAACCCTCAGCAATCCCCTCAAGGCTACCAGGGCACCATGGGCCATACACCTCAATCGTATCAAGTAAGTATATATTTTTAAGTATGATCATCTACAGAACCAGTTAGACAATTTATCTATTATATAAAGTGCTTTATATGTTCCTATGAAATTTGTGTCTGAATTAACACCTTGAATGCCATGTTGGACAATGTTGTCCGACAACACCTCAACATTGTCCGACGTAGCGTTCAAAGTGTTAAGTAAAATTTAAAAAATGTAATCATCATTTTTTAAAACTTTTTCTTATATATGTAATATTTCTTGTAATTCACTGAAAAAAAAAATATTTTAGTATTCTTTGCGCAATAAACATTGTGCAAATTTAACCTTAAAGTACTATGATACTTTAATATATTAACAATTCTATCTGCATTGCCCTGTTTCATTCAATTCTGACCTTGCCAATAATATGTTTGTTCATTGCGCGTTTGTTAAATTTTGGTAAGCATTACTCAATCCAATTTGATACTAATAGTAGTTATCATTTTGCATTCATATATTATATTGAGTCAGCATGGGAGTGAGGTATTAAACTGGGGCTGTCATCTCCAGACTGAAGATGCTCCGACAATTCACAGAAACATTGTGTTTTTATCATCCATGTAGCATCTACAAATACACAGACATTGTGTCTGCCCTCAGTCTTATAGCCCTGATGTAAACACAAGACTTGTTTTTGTCCATAATCCATACACACTTATATAAACACAAGTGTTTCCAGCATTGGATGTGTTAACCAGATTATTTTACTATGAATGTTAATATTAACAACAGAATCATTGCTAAAAGGCAAAATGTTATATGATCAACGGCTATTATAAAGTTTCATGGTATATATGATTACAAAAATTACTAACACCTAAACTTTTGACATAGGGTGTACCAGGACAATCACCCCAGGGTTACCAAATGAACCCTAACCCAACACCACAAGCTTGCCAGCCCAATTTGCCACAGTCGCAGAGGAATTATCAAGCGAACCAGTCATCTCCTAACTACCCAAACACTGGCATCTCCCCTCCAGGATACAGACAGGTCCAGTCACAGTCACCACCAATGAACCAAGTGCATTCTGCTATGCAATATCACCATTCTCAACAGGTATCTAATAGATCTTTGATTAATATTATACTTAGTTATTAATCTATTTTTTTATAACCAAAAAAGTCAACAGAGGTTACATCCTTAATATTATCCAATAAGAATAACCCCTTTTTAAACACAATAATAAAAAGTTTTTCTTGTAGCCCATTTAAAATTAAATGTTTTGTGAGACAAAAATGTTTAATACTGAAAATGAATTAGAAGAGGGAAAGGCATTTTTTATGTGAGAATATGCTTCGCAAACGAGCACGCCAACTGCCTGATGTTAAGTAGTTGCAGCCCATAGACATCCACGTACAACTCCAAAACACGACTAGCAACCGCACCTCTCCAACTGAAACACACATAATGCTTTGCGGCGAATTATGAGGGCGGCAGTGGCACCACCCCGGTCGAACTATAGTTCTCCCATTTTTTTAAGTTTAAGGCTAAATTTTCTTTCCCTTGTATAAACTGTTTATTTGAAGTTCATTTGAAATTATTTGAACTGTAGACTAAATAAAATACTGTATTCACTCTGCCTAACAACAACACAACTAATGTAATTGATGTGAAAAAATGCGTGTTTTGTTTGACCCTTGTAACATTAGTTAAAAATATCTTTATATCAATTTGATGATAAGAACCTAGCTACATTAATAATTATCATTACAGATTCAACATCAAGCTCAACAGTATCAGCAACATCAACATCAACAACAGCAACAACAGTCCCATCAACAACAACAATCTCATCAACAGCAGCAGTCTCATCAGCACCAACAACTGCAGCAACAGACACATCAACAGGCACACCAGCAGCTACAACACCAGCAACAACCTCAGCCACCGCAACCTCCACCACACCAACAGCAAGCGCACCCGCAGCCCCCTCAGCCTCCACCTGTTCTAAAAACAGAGCCACATTCTCCCACCACCAATGGTAATTCAGGCATGCCACAACAATCTCCTGAGGTAATTTTGTCTCTAGTGCAACATAACAGCATGATCTAGATTTTTACAATATATTACAATATTATTATAATTTTTGTATAAATTTGTGAATTTAACAAATGTCTTTTTAATTTTAAGATTTAGAGTAGTACAGCATTCTAAAAAAAAAGTAGTTACCAATATATAAATAATAAATAGAATTGATCTGCAAGTTCAATACAATTAGATTTTTTAACATTGCCTATAATTTTTCTGTTTTCTAGCAAAAGGAAAATCAGATGCCACCTTCATGCATCCGCCAAGGCTGCACAAATCCAGCAATAGCCAACAGTGAATGGGAGGATGAATATTGTTCCAATGAGTGTGTAGTCAGCCATTGCAGGTATTGGATTAAATAATATCGTAATAAAAAATATATCTTTTATATATTATCCCCATATGTTTCATATTTTGAAGTTGGCTATATTGTAACCCTAATTACCATTTATAACTTTTGTTCCAGGGATGTCTTCAGTTCATGGGTGGCTTCCAATACGAATAATCAAATTCAAAATTTCTCCGCAGTTAAATAATGTTGTGTACATATCATATTGATTTGATATGATAAGTGTTTTACTATTAAGCGTAGATCGCATTATTAAAATTACCACACCTGTTATTCATTAACTTGTTGTTAGACTTGCAACACTTATTTGATCAATATTATTTTGAAATGATATAATTTAAAAAGCAATTATCAAATTAAAAATATTTTAAATTGAACTGAAATGTTTAAATCTTTAAGATTTGGTAAGTTGCTTTGTTATAAGTTTAAATTTAAATGTACCTATGATGTCTACTGGAATCATACTGACAATCACTTATAATCAATCAATTTTTATTGCAATGTATCCCAGTATTAAAAGTATTTACCAAATTTTTGTAAAACTAAATCAATAACAAACCAATTAGATTGTAACTGCAGACTCATATGTTATAAATAAATTTGCTTTGTATGTCATGTATGTCATTTTGAATGGAAAATTAATGTATGGGTTAAAAAAAAAACAAGTATATTACGCCTTAATTATTACAAGTATTGTATTAAGTAGATTTTAAGTGTCTAATTATGTAAATGATATTCAAACATTGTATGTTACTGATTTATAAAGCAGTAACTTCGCTCATCATTTGTATTGGTGAACTAAATTAGTAAATATTGTAGGTAAATATCTACCTTCAAATATTAAAGTAAGCACAAATATTAGAATGTGATGGCTATGAATTCTTAGTGATAAGTTTCATAAATTTGCGCTATTTGTGATATACAGAATATCGCAATTGGCAATTGAGCCTACTTTTACATGCAATAATAATTATAATTATTCTATATAAATTTCTAAAATAAATATACACGATAGCAATACCAACTACTTATTCCTCTAGGAGTTGTGCTTAGCATATAGGTTTTAGCTGGACCAAAATTCCTTTTACATTGAAAACTATAAAAATAATATAAGATGCAAATAATGTTTTATTGTATTGTATATTTAGTAATATTACAATTGTAAATAACTAAATACTTGCAATAATAGAAATAGTAGTAGGTAGGAAAACGTACAGCAGCATAACATAGATGTGTTATTTATTTAGTGGTCTCAGTTTTAAGAGCTACGCCTACGTAAACGGCATATAAAAATGTAAAATAACAGTGTATAAATTATAATTAGAACAATGATTTCATTAAATTTCCTAAACAGCAGAAGTCTAATTCATTGTTTACCTTTTTTCATTATTTATTTACCTGATATTTAAGTAATCATCGTAAGTTAATTCAGTTTGATTTTCACACAAAATACAAAGTCCGTATTATATTCGATCTATTTATTTTATTACGCAATTAATGTTTTCCCGCAGGTAGTTAATTCTACTAACCGCAAATTATTGATATACAGTCGAAGATCAAATTGCAAATAATTCATTATAGTATGCAAATAAATACAAGAGATTATCAAAGCTAAAGATTTATATCTCCCAGGCCCCAATGATGGACGGATCAGATGATTCGAAAAAAATTAAGTGTATCGGTAGTTTAGCTATGGTTTCCAAATTCAAGACTAATCGGTGCAGATATCAAATACTAGTTATGTACGACCATTCTTTAAATCCTGTTGCATTATTTATTTTAAAATCTACATTAACGATTGCAACTCCCACAATAGATAATAAAAAATACAGTAGGTACCTATTCAATATTTACCAACTAAATTGATTGTAATTGAAATGTATATTGTATACCTACTATATACTGTATTTTCTATGATGTATACTAAAATTAACTTTTATTTATATTATGGCAATAACACCTAATAGAACGACATAGTCGTGTCCTTTATATAATCTGTCTAAAGCAAATGAAACATACCACGCGCCAATATTAGGGATGGTACTACTAACAAAATTATTATTCTGCGCATATATTAAAAAAATATGAAAATTCCTTAAATAAAAACAACGGAAATTCGACAATCTTCTCGAAAATCTGGCCCACTTTGTTCGACATTTTTTTTTTCACAGTAACTATAATTTATATCTAAATCATAAAAGCCATTTGAGCAATCATATTACCTTTCTAAATCGTAAACTTATTATACCTATATTACACCAAAATTATGTTCAACAGCAGATGAACAAAAAATTACACGTACGTATACGAAATTGACACGTATGGGAGTTTTAGTAATGTGACATTCTATATAATCGATAAACCGAAATGAACTACAGTTATATCATTACAGATTGATATTGTTTTGAATCATATGGTTACATAATCACAAAAAACACGTTATATTTTGACAGAGAAAGCAGGGGAGAGTATACAGTAAACCGGATCTACTATTATTTTTAAAGTCTATCTCGCAAATAGATTTTTACTTAAAGATTTTACTCGCACACCGAACCCGCGAGATTTTGGGAGAAGATCTGTCAAGCCGTTCTTCAATTGTATATACATGTATATTATAGATAGGCTGGGAAAATACAGGTCGAGTGGTAAAACATAAAATGAAAATTTCTCACAAAATCAGATAAAAGCATGTTATTACAAACAGAACAGATTAATGTTATAGTATAGTATGTTAATACATACAGCATAGATGTGTATATATATTTTCTATGGAAACGATAGTAATGATTAAAAATATAAACGTCGTACACATTCTCATTGTTAACTAAACAATAGAAATAAACTAGAATGTATTGGAGATTAATAAAGAGGCAACCCTGACCCACTGACAGTACTGAGTTGAGGCGCTTGAACGAGCTGACGCTGACAGAATTTGGCAGATGTAATGTAATGTGTCACAATTGCTATAATGTTGAGGTGTACATTTGTTGGTTAAATCAATTATAATTATTTATTTTGAAGTTCATAATTAGTTCATAACGCATTATTATAATTTATTCTTATATTGTGTATAGATGTGATAGTTATAGTAAACATACAAATTTTAAAAAGGAAGCAGTGAATTGAAATACGAGTAATAATGATGGATGGAGACGATTTGGCCTCTGCAGCCACCAGAAGAGGCTTTATTTCTCAAGGATGGACTCGTATTTCGCAGGTGATACTTTTTTATTTATGTTAATTACATTCCCGTTACTGACAACATTTAATTAGTTTTAATAAAAATAGTATTTTGCCTTCAAGGATAAAGTTAATGTTTGGCATAGTTTTTACAAGTTATAACTGTAGTTAGGTTGATTGAAATGGAATTTATGTGATATAAAAAAATCGAAAATTCATTGCGAATCGCGAATCTTTAAAATTTTTCATCCAAAATTTTCCAAATATTATTATTGTTTTAGTCTCTTGTCTCAGTTTCGTTATTTATTTCATAGTATGAAATACTTAAAAGTCAACATTACATGTGTCTTGTAATTAAATAATAATCAGAGCTTTTTTTTTCTCTTTCTAGATGTACCAAAGCATGCTAGATAAATGGACGCCACATACAAAGGGACGATGGGTTGGAACTATTGTGCTTTTAGGTTTATTTTTACTTCGGATATTTCTAAAACAGGTGAGGAAAGTGTAAAACTTTATAAGCATAATATATTATGCAAAAATTTTACGTACTATTTTTAACGTAACTTTAACACTTTTTATATTATCTTCATAGCTTCATGATACAATATTCTGATAAACTAAACTGTATGGAAACTCTATACCTATAAAAACCTAAAAAAAGATACATAAACCTTCTTTTTTAATTAATAAGTATTACTTAAAATTATCATTCCAGTAGGAAATTTTATTTAGTAAAATTATCAGTATATTAAGTTTACTAAGTAGCTAGTAGTAGTAGTACTAAGTTACTTAGTAACTTTATTATTAGCACATAGCTTTTTAATGCAGAACAACTACAGATTGTAATATAAATTATAATAAATGAAATATAGCATTGCATTAAATGTTATTATATTATCTAGTTATATCTGCTTAATATAGAACTGTCATATTTTCAGGGATGGTACATAATCACATATGCCCTGGGTATCTATCATTTGAACTTGTTTATTGCATTCCTGACACCAAAGATTGATCCTGCCATGGATTTTGATGGTAAGTTTACAAAAAAATAAATGACTACATTGGTATATAAATATTTTTAATGTGATCTGCTTATTAACAGACTAACAGCATATTAACAGTATTATTATACAATAATTTTCATAAAATCAAGTTAAATGACTTTATGTTAATCTACAAGCAGATCAAATTGTACTTATTATCTACTAAACTCATAGTTTCATAACTTTTTTCATATAATATCATTACTGGATGTTTAGTAAGGTAGCTGTACTGTGACCTGTAATTTACTTTTTCTTATACACAAATAAATATATATTATTGCAGGAGTAATTGCTTGTATGCTTTTCAATGAGCCTCCCTGATTTTTATTTTCTATCTGGCATGTTGAGGCTTCATTCTGAATTACTTGCATCTCACTGATCACAATTGAGTTACTTATGCTCAACAATAGCAAAATAGGTCAATAGAATTATGGCCTAAGAATTAGGCCATAATCCAACAAGCTATTGAAATACAGATTAGTAGACTTCACTTTTGAAAAATTTATAGATAAGTTCCAGCACTACATGTTGTCTTAAAATGTTGTCCTCCAATGTTAAAACAAGTTATCATTGGTAAAGAGTGTATAGTTATTGAAACAAAGTGTAATTATAAAATTTCAGGTGAAGATGATAGTGGTCCCGCCCTACCTACGAGAGCTTCTGAAGAATTTAGGCCATTTATTAGAAGATTGCCAGAATTTAAATTTTGGCTCTCTGTCACGAAGAGTACAATAATAGGATTCTGTTGTACCTTCATTGATGCCTTCAATATTCCAGTATTTTGGCCTATTTTAGTAATGTATTTTATAACACTCTTCTGTATTACAATGAAAAGGCAAATTAAGGTAAGAATTTATAGTATTTTTAGTTATGTACGCATTTATATGGAAATATTTTTATATAATTACGTGTATTTCAAATATTAGAAATTTTATGTTTGTAAATCAGTCACTGAACCCATTAAAAATCATAAAATTCTGTATAGTTTTGAGTAAACATTGCTAATTTTAAAAATCCATACAATACCACAGAACTATTAAAAGTTTATGAAGTTATGTTGTAAATATATAGTATATGCATATCAATAACTAATATACTGTCGTCAAATGCATGAAATGCCTCATAAAAGCACTATAAATCACAAATTGCATATACAAATATATGCTTAAATTTGATGAAAAATATATTTTAATACTATTGATTTTACTACAAAAAGGTAAAAAAACAATCCAAACTTCATTAAACAATCATCATTTATATAAATGACACATATAAATTTTATATGACTCAGAGTAGACAATCAAGTTGCCTGATTTCATGTGGCAAAACAAATATTAGCTCCATTTAGGTTATCTTTATAAAAAAACGGATGTTATATTATACTTATAACATAATACATATGTGGTTGGGTAGTATGTAAATGTCACCAGATTGTTGTAAACGGAAAACACAATCTATACATGTAATAAAACTGTAACTGATCACTGTCTGTACATATATATTTAAAAAATCATAATGGATTGCCTTTATACATGCAATAGAATCTAAACCAATGCTTTTTCATTTTGTCTGTATGTTTGTGCATGCGTTCTCAGAAACGGCTTATCCAATTTGAATGCAGTTTTCAGGATTATATTGTATTGGGCTTCACTTAACATTTTTTTTTTTCATTTATATCGGTTAACAAATAAAGAAGTTATGCCAATTCAATTTAATCATCACCGATAAAGTCGTGGACGCAGCTACTTTCAATATAAATATACAAGGATTGTTCAATTGGTTCTATTCACTACTATGAAATTTTTTTTAGCATTTTTTTATACAATACCCATTTCATAACTTCATTTACTTAATAATCTTTTACCTCTTCGTCGCTTGAAAACCAAGAAAATATTTATTTTTATTTGGGAGTAAAATAGTGGGACTAGATAGTGGGGAATTTGTTTAAACTACACAACAGCAGGCTTGTAAAAACACGATACGTAGACGCTTAAAGTAGACACCTGACTCTTTTTACTAATAATATTGTGTAATAGACATATGATTGTACATATAATAAATACTGCCTCAAGTGTGACGCACTTTTCCGGTTTTCCCATATAAGTTATATGTAAATGTAAATGATATACGACAGTGGCGTAGAATGTTGCATTTCCAAACTTATATTAATAGCTGTAATCTGACACAGACGTAGTATTAGACGTGGGCGACATGGACCATAGCCTACGGCCTCGCGATCCGATTGCCCTTGCGCCTCGAAGGTTTACGCTTTACTTAAAAGAAACAAAAATTTTTTTCATGTAAAAAAATATTCTATTTATTTTAATGTTATACAGAACCCTCGGTGGCGAGCCGAAAGACATTTGGCCGTTTTTTATGAAACAAAATTCGTCTTGCTTTTCAACTGATCAAACAACAAGAAACTTACCAGAAATCGATTACAGACAGTTTTAGACTTTTATGTTAGTACATAAAGGACTGAATTAGGTTACTAAGACGTCAAATATTGTAAAAAATACGCCTATTCTGTCAGTGATGATGGGCTCACAAATATAGAAATTAAAATTTAAACAATATTGAATATTAAATACCCATATATAATGTACATAAAATGGAAACTTTGCAGGTACATAGCCAGCGTTGTAGGTAGGGAATAGTTACACGAGCGGCTGCCAGGAGCGCAAATCTTGGGTATAGCCTCTTGCCAACCCACAACCTGCGATCTACCGTAGTCACGCAAAATAATAACATGGTGCATATAAAAAGAGAACGTAGCCGCTTCAACAATTCAGAAACGATACCCCTATTTAACACACAACAATAACATCTTAAAAAATAAGTTTCGAGGAGGTTGGAGGACGCAAATTCAAGTCTTGTCTGGGTCTCTTGTGACCGAAGTTTTCGACGCTGTAAATAGTTTTATTTGTACTTTATTTTAATTAAATGTAAGGGTACGCTATATTTTATCTCAAAAATACACGGGTAATGTCGCGGATAACAGCTATAGTGCATTTATTATCAATAGTGTTTCCGTTCTTTCTTATTATATTGAACGTGTTGTTTCTTTTCAGCATATGATCAAGTACCGGTATCTACCGTTCACACACAGCAAGCCTAAGTACAAAACTGTGGAATCTACAGTAACTGTGAACTGACGACGTATGCAACTGCCTTCATGCTGTGTGAAGAGTTTGTGTAACTTAAAAACTGTTGTACGCGAATATTTCTAGAAATACAGTTTTTATTATAATGTTATTTTGGTTTCTAATTTTATTTATTATCTTGCTGTAGTAAAGGTGACACATAAGTATGTATATATATGCATTAAGATCGATTCAATGAGTCTACATATTATAAGTTTGCTGTAATTTGTTGACGAACTACATACTTTGTCATGCTTACGAAAGCAGGTCAAGGTTACCATATATGTAACTGCAGTATTAAGTGCTTAGTGTATCAAATTTCACTTTGTCAGTGAAGTGGAAATATAATGATATTCATTTTATTAATGAAATGTGCTACACCATTTTAACAAACAACATTATACCCGTTTGAGAGCTATGAGGCGACATATACATATACAGACAAAGTAAACTATAACTAAGGCATACAAAAATTCTACTACTTGCAATAAATGTAGATAGACATTTTAAAACTACACAAATTATGCTCAAATGTATTTTTAAATCGAATCCAAAAAGAAAGGAGATTGTGAGCTTGGTTACTTTTATGTATGTTCAATTTTAATTTTCGACAATATGGACTGTTTTAAATATTTTTTTATTGGAACGGGGCTCCCTTGGTTATAGGCTTATATAAATTTAGTTAAGTTTCTATGATGGAATGTAAGTGAAAATAATTAAGTATTCCAAAAAGTATGCGAGACCAGTTAAATAATTCTACGTGAAATCTTCATGGAATAGTCTCATATCAATTTGATCAAGATCCGACATAATCCATTATATAATAAAAAAAAGTAATATAATTCTTATAAGAAGTAAAGTATCTAAAAATCTGAGCTGTGTGAGTAAAGCAAATCTTGCTTGCAAATCTGATGACCTTACAGCAGCTATATGTTAATTTTAATGACGAAAACTTAATACCATGGTAACTTTAAATGTAAAATTGATGCAAGGCATACTGCCAGCTTAAATTGAGATTCTATATACCATACATTATGTAATATAACGGGTACTCACGATTAACAATTTTTTTATTTTTAATTGTCGATATTTCGAACCAGTTGCATGGTTCGTGGTCATGGCGAAACTTAAAATCGTATTCTATATACCATTTCATTATATTTTTCTGTTGTGATGACAGTGTATTGTTCACCGCAATTATAAATATTTAAAATCACCCATTTCATTACAAATCTTTTAAATTTTACTAGCTTAAAATAATTTTACAAAGATACAACTGACATCAAAATCACTTACATATAGAAGATTTTTTTTTATTATGAAAGAGTAAGAAACAGGCATGCAGGCCACCTGATGTTAAGTAGCCACTTCAGTCCATGGACAACCACGTCCAATCTTAAATAGAACAGAAGTTCTATTTAAGGATGGACGCGGATGCGTTCCTACTCTTGAGGGCTAAGATGGTGGCTTCTAATAATGTGTATCCGGCAACCACACCTCCCCAACCGAAACATAATACATGAAGAACATTAACTTTACGACGGGTTATGAGGGTGGTGATGGTGCCGCCCCGGGCGAGCTGTAACGGCTCTACCACCTTTAAATCGGTTAATAGGATTATTTTAAGGTCAGCATATGTGGAGCCCCAGACAATACGCCATCCCGTTAGAATGCAGACAACAAGTGGTAGTCTTCCTTGACTACGTTCAGTAATCGTCAAGAACTGTACACCATCCTCTCCTCGACCCAACTTTTCTATTCTGCCTTCTGCGGATCAAAGAAATGCGCAGAGAAACTAATCCTCGTGCCATATAAACTCTATTCAATAACACCGCGACAAACCTAAAATCGAATGACCACGGTGCGTCACAAGGTTGGCTAAAGATCTTAAACAATAGATTTGATTCTCAGAGAAATATTTCTAGGGACTTACCCTCACAAATTTCTCACGCATGCAACAACCTCAGCAGAAACAAGAGTGCCGTTTATTGTTACATTTTTTTCATGGCATATAATTAGCAAACTTTCAGTCCATCTGATAAACACTTCTGCCCAGGAATAATAGTCTATATGTGTAATAAAGGTCAAATAGAATTAATTAGCCGAAGATTGTCAAACTGCCATTGCTACCCCTAAGAAGTTTGAACACAATTTCTTTATTGGCCAGTTCATGTGTGTTTTCTTTACCTTCCTTCGAAAAACATAAATATTTATCTAACGTAATTATCATCCATTACTATCTTACTGTTGGGCGCGCGTCACCTCTTATAATGGATTAGACCATAGTCCACCACGCTAGCCAAGTGCTATATATTTACGTACTTACCTGAAATTTACAGATATCTCTCAGATACATAATCAATTTCTAATACCTACATAATTGAAAAATCAGAAATTCAAGCAAGGTTTTCGAATCGTGCACTCCGCTTGTGAGAGCCAGGAATCGTAACCTGTATATTATCCTTGCTACAAAGGATTTAACGCTGCTATATTATAAAGTGACAGTAATCGTTCGTTATCCCTCGTTGCTACGCCCTCCATTACTTCCAGTAACTTGAGGCGGTTTCTATTCAAATTTAGTGGCAATGGATAATTAGTATATATAACACTACTCATCCCGACCACTAAACATGACGAGGTTCTTATACTTAGAGCAACTATTACATTAATATGATTCGCATCAACATAATATTCATATTAATTATAATGTTACTTGTTATATTTACGATAATAAAGTTTTCAATATTATTCTTAATTAATGTAAATTGTACATTAGTGAATAATTCAAATCTTCAACTATAAAATCGGCCACACTACGGACGTCTTTCTACTCTGTGCTAAAACCATCAGAGGCCAAATCGTCAAGATCATTGGCAAAGGTAATAGTCGAGGTCTTTGAATAATGTTCTCGTTTTATACTCCTACAAATACGTTGAAAATTAGCAGGGCATAACAAAAAATGTTTTATAAAATTAAAAGTGTTTATATCTCAGTGACGCTAGCGTGTAAAAAAACGTTTGATAAGTTAAATACCACGACGCCAACCTTTTGACATTTGAAGAAAATTCATTATAAGTATACATATACACATTATACACTCATGTATCTACCTGCTGATATTGTCCTGCTATAGAATAATTAAATAGTATAACTAGTTATTATTATTTACTTGTATTGTTACAGAACAAAATAATGCAAAAGAGAACTTTAAACTATAAGTGACGTAGTCTATCCGACAGTAAAATTTCTATTCCTTAAGGATATCAAGTTTAGTGCCTGGGGCGGATGATATTTACTGTATCCTACAAATGTTTCAAGGGGTTTAAAAACGGTCAGTACCCGCTTTAGACGTAAGCCAAATGGTAATAATAAAATTAAGAAAACGTTTTTTCAGACCATTGATATCATGTTTCTATTCATTCCATCATTACCTGCCTCAACACCCGTCGACCGCGTAAATGGACACGTACGCGAAAATATTTCGGGAGACCGCACATATGTCGTAACAAAAGAGGGATAAAATTACATAATGTCGCATAAAATTACACGTAGCATCTGAACAAAACGCAAGAAAATATTGTCTACAAGCATTTATTATTAATGTTGGTGTAATAAAAAGATTATTTGTTTGAACCTCAACTAAAATGTAAATTAAATTCCAATGTACTAGTATAAAGCAATTAATAGCCCAGAGTTAAATATAGCCGCTGGCGATAAAAATAATAGCTATCGTTTGGGCGACGTACGATAATACTTCAGTTGCTAATCCCACCACGCACGGGTTCTGAAATGGTACAGTTATGAACCAGGTAAATAATTTGCTGACACTAATGGATATGCACGAGGATATGCACCTTTATAAACAAGTTTATTTAAATTGTTTCATTTATATCAACTATAAATTTAATATTAGTTATAACTGTCAGCAGAATATAAAATACCTGCATGTATAATGTATAAAATCGGAAGTTAGTTAAATATTATTGCTAATGAAAATATTTAAATTAACATTATATTTGAAAGTATATTTTCTACGAATTTCAGTTACCATTAATGTTATGCATAGTAGAAAAACTATCATCTGAAAATCTGACATAATGATTAATTTCCTGATAGTTTATAAATACAGGAGTATCTAACAGTTGCAGTACTGAAAATATTAAAAATAAATTTATTCATGAAGGATTTGATTCACAGTTAAATTTAAGTGCACACGTTGTACCTGACTCTCGCTATATTATCTGTAGGTAATTTAGAAATTAAATACTAACTGTGTAATTATTTATCACTTATATTAATTAATTACTTTAAGTCGTCAATTTCGACAACATAAATAATAATGGAAACTAGTACAATATAACAATATTTTATTACCTCCTTTCTGAATTAACGTCCTACATAACGAACGAACTTCGACGAGACGCAAAATCTGAATAATTGCGTATAGGTACATGGTAACGTTTAATTATATGATTTTAAACCATTGGTTCAAAATATCGGCTCTCTAAAATCGTTAATCGTGAGTGACGGTTACATAATAAAATGAACATTTAAGCACTTCTTTTGCACTAACTTCTTGATTAAATTTATTTTCATTACGTGGGGCAATTCCCATATAACTTTTGCCACAGCTATTTTTAAATCTCATCGTCATAATCCTTTTTGTAAGTGCACTCTTTCATATAAGGGAACAACAGGAAACAAAGAAGGAAAATGCTAAATATTTACATAAAACAATACTTGTGTACCTATAATAAAATTATAGTTACACAAGTTATATAGTCCTGTAGCATACTGAATATGATACCGCGTTTTTTGTAAGGTTTGGGAATAAAAAATTATACGCCTTTACAGAAGTTTGAATTAAAAAAGTCATTAAATGATTATAATAAAGTTATTTAAGTTTTAAGAAACTACAATTTTTATAAGATTTGCAATAACAATGTAGACGAAATCTCAAGTATGAATTAGTTACACAATAATTATATTATGTAAATGCCATTTTGTCATATGGAATAGTACCTATGTTCGTGCATGAAACAAATTCAAGTTAGGTATCTTCCTGATAATTTATTAATATCAGGTACTTAGATAGTCATATAATAATGAACATCATTATAACAAACATGCAACGCCATCTGTTGAACTATCTGCTGACATCACACTGAAAGTGATATCTCATGAATTTAGCTGGTCATGTCGTAATAGTGTTACATAATCTGGGGGCGCGGTCGTGCATAAGCCAAGTTGAGGCTATAGTCTAAGTTATTTCTGTGAAAATGATATACGGCTATTATAATGGAACATGCGGTTTTTATTTCTTATTGAATATGTATTTAATTATGATAAAGTAGTAACGAGTACATGGCACTTATTTTGAAAGCAGATAGTTACTATTTTAAATACCTCTTATTGCTATTGTAAATAGTTCTTTGGATATATGCGCCCGTATCACGTAAAAAATAAACACAAAATTTAAACAAATTTTGTTTATTTATGACACACTATAAAAGTAAACATAAGCGAAGTCGTAAGTACAGTTAGCACAATGAGAAAGTTTGGGAACCATAAGTTTACTTTGAGTATGAAATTTGTTTAAAGATTTACTATTCCATGTAGCGATTAAAAATGTTACGATTTGTAATTTTCATACGAATGATATTACCCAATGCAAATCTGTTTTCGTATTTTAATACTGTCATGTCGTCTGGATCAGATATACTTTGCAGCTAGTAACATGAGTCTGATGGATCTGAAGAATTTAACTTAAACATATTGAGGAATGATTTAATTTTTAGATAACATTACACTGAAATACGCACGCCGCGTTTGTCTAATCCCAATTTTTTCTAAAAAAGGAGGTAAGGGTAGAAGAGTATGTAAAATAAAATTTACAATACTCGATATTTCACATCAAATTTTATTTAAAAACATGATGTTATTACCTTAACCATATTTCTAAAAACTTTCAATTCGATAAACATGATATAAATGTTTACAAACATTTACAGCTGAAGGTGTTCTGAATGCTTGAAAAATAAAGCTTATTATCATACGTCGAAGATTTTTTTACATTCAACGATGTACCAAATTTTAAAGAATACAGTTTGATTATATTTTCTAAATAGTTTTATAAAAAAAAGTCGCCTCCGCTTGTAAGCTTAAGAGCATACCACAGCCTCGACCTAGCATAATGAGTCACTACAGACTTAAATGACTTAACTATGTATTTCCTAATAACCTCAAGTAAGGAAATGTATTTCGATTAAGATTCGTAAAATAAATAAAAAATAATTAAAAAAACTTAACTGGAAACATAATCGAGTTTTCGATGTGTAAGGTCAAATTTTGTCCATACAAATAAGACTGGCAACATGTACATATCGCCAGTGTTACTATATAAAATGATATGTTCAAAAGTAATAAAACGCGCTCGATATCCCTGTTTATTTTATTGACCACTCGCCAGATGTTTGCGCATTGTTTTCCAGTGCGCAGTAGTTTCTCTGTCGTGAAATCGGGATTCTGTTTTAGTATTATATCTGTTCTGCCATTTTGAAAATAGTGGCGTGTATGGATTAGACCTAGTGTTTTTTATGTGACAAATATGTCCGGGAGCAATGATAAAGTGTCGACTACGCAGCGTATGATCCAAAGTGTTGCTTTCCCTCCTAGCCACAAGCTCACTGTATCTGAAGTATTCGACGAAAAAACTGGAAAGCCCTTACCAGATGTACTGAAGCAACATTTTATCTTAGAAGGTCGGATCGAGGAAAATGCGGCTCTACGAATCATCCAAGATGGTGCCACCTTGTTACGATCAGAAAAAACGATGATCGAGATTGATTCACCGGTGACCGTGTGCGGAGACGTCCATGGCCAGTTTTATGATTTGATGAAATTGTTTGAGGTGGGAGGTTCTCCCTCGTGCACCAAGTATTTATTCTTAGGCGACTACGTTGATAGAGGTTATTTTAGTATAGAATGTGTTCTTTACCTCTGGGCTTTGAAGTTGTGTTATCCGAAGACATTATTTCTATTACGCGGTAACCACGAATGCCGACATTTGACAGAATACTTTACTTTCAAACAAGAATGCAAAATTAAGTATTCTGAAAAAGTGTATGATGCATGCATGGATGCCTTCGACTGCTTACCTCTCGCTGCTCTTATGAATCAGCAGTTCCTATGTGTACATGGAGGCCTCTCCCCTGAAATCAACAGCTTAGATGATATTCGTAAACTAGATAGATTCAAAGAGCCTCCTGCATTTGGAGCCATGTGTGACCTGCTGTGGTCTGATCCACTGGAGGACTTTGGGAATGAGAAGAATGCAGAACATTTCTCGCACAACTCTGTTAGAGGTTGCTCATATTTCTACAGCTATGCAGCCTGCTGTGATTTTCTACAAAGAAACAACTTGTTGTCCATCATACGTGCTCATGAGGCCCAGGATGCAGGCTACCGAATGTACCGCAAAAGTCAAACCACTGGTTTCCCCAGCCTTATTACTATTTTCTCTGCTCCCAATTATTTGGACGTCTACAACAACAAGGCTGCGGTATTGAAATATGAGAACAATGTCATGAATATTAGACAGTTCAATTGCTCCCCTCATCCATACTGGCTGCCCAACTTCATGGATGTCTTCACTTGGTCTCTTCCTTTTGTGGGTGAGAAAGTGACAGAGATGTTGGTCAATGTGTTGAATATATGCTCTGATGATGAACTGATGTCAGATGGAGATGACGCATTGGAGGAAGCTAATCTCAGAAAAGAAGTGATACGGAACAAAATCCGTGCTATTGGAAAGATGGCTCATGTCTTCTCTGTTCTACGTGAGGAGAGTGAATCAGTTCTGCAACTGAAGGGGCTGACTCCCACTGGTGCTCTGCCGCTGGGTGCTCTTTCTGGTGGCAAAACATCTCTGAAAAATGCTTTACAAGGCTTTTCACCAAATCACAAAATTACTTCATTTGCAGAAGCTAAAGGCCTGGATGCCATCAATGAGCGTATGCCACCTCGGCGTGACGGGCAACGCACACCCGAGCCACAAGACAAGAAGCCTCATGTCAACAGCAATGCACACTCGTGAAGTGCTAGCTAATACTTCTCTTCTATCCTTACAATTATCCACAATCAAAGTGGCAGTGAAATATGTGTGAAGGAGACTCAGCTTTGGGGATGATATTTCACATTCAATATAACCGAGGTGGATTTGAAGGGAATTGTCATGATAGATACTAAAAATTTTAATATTTGGATTTAACTTTTTTTCAATAGTTGAAATTAAAATTTCTCTTTAAGATATTACCTCTCGATATTTAAAATATGTCAGATCTGCAGGCAACAAATTTATTTAGTCAATTAAATATTAAGGTATGCACATTTATTTATAATGCGCTGCACTGTTTAATTTTTGGTAACGTAATTTTAAATTTTTCATATGAAAAGACATGATATTGTAATGTAAATTTATTCAGATTGTCTACTTATACTCTACATTGTTATCTACATTAGTGAAAATTAGACATGTCTATAATTTTTCAAAGCATAATTAGCTGTGATATTAAGCGACGATCAATGTATTATTTAATAGCGATCTGCTAGTGAAGTACAAGCATGTTCATTGGCTAATCATGCATTGAAATATGTAAAGTAAGAGTGAAGTTCTCAGCTTGGGCGTGTCTTTATATTCTATTAAGTAATAAAATTAATTATGTACTATAGTGTGCAGCACATGGTGTGTTGTTGCCGTGCGTGTGTGCTGTGTAAATATGCCTTGTGCGTACACACACGTTATTGCAGCTTTAACACTTGAGATAAATATTACTCTCTTTAATATCTTTGCTACAAGTTGTACTTAATTGTATTTTATTGTACAAAATATATTAAATTACTATCTATGAACTATACTTAAAATTACTTTATATTTGGATATTTGGGTGTATGCTGGCCCCACGTTGCCTGCATGCAGCTGAACTTGTATGCTGGAACATCACATGTTAAACTTTCTTAGTCATAATGTTTCGGTATATAAGATGTAGCGGCTAGTCTAATTGCAGATTTTCTTACAGCTTCTATTCCAAATTTCACTTATATATTTAATTAGGTTTAATTATCTGTGCACTGTTGGAAAATCTCTTTTGGTCTGCCAAATAATTATTAATCAATGCAATAACTTCGTATTGTGAATACTTACTAAAAGTGGCTTACATCCTTTAAAAGTCAGTAATAAGTATTTTGTCTCAATTCAGTGTGTAGTCCTTCATATGTTCTGTACTTTTAAATAAATTTTACCTATGTAAAAAACTAACACTATATTTAATTTTATTTTGTACTAATCATGGGAAGTGTTGTTTTATCCTTTAAAATATATTAACATTGAGCTCCATATATTATAGTTTCAATAAGTCAGTCCTGTTGATCCTGATGCTATCTGTGATTTTGAAGCTTTGAAAGTACATTTTAAAATTATTGTTTTGTCTAATTTTTAATTTTATTAAGAGATATACAACTGTTGTATTATGATATAAGTTGTTTTTTGTAATCTTATGAACATACTTATTATATCTTCAATAAAATCATGCAAAATATTAAACTTCAAGCTAGCAATAAAATTTTTTGTTTGCCTGAAATTACGCTCTCATTATTAATATTATTTGCTTGGCAAAGAGTTGCCATTAAATGCGTCCTTCGTAAATTTTAATGATTACGAGCATTCATACATTATTGCGTAATTTGCATCATAATTCTCAAAGACAAAAACCTATTTCCACATCTTACCGTTTTTTGCACAGGACAACACAATAACAAATTTTATTTGTAAATATATATCCTATACTTTTCAATTCGGTACATACTGTCATAAATTTACTGTGGAGATTACAATCTTGATGAGGCTTCCTTTGACTCTTGAATTAGGCACACTGCAAAGCTTACCTAGAAAAGGTACCTACCTTTGTAGGCTGATGTTGAAAAACATCGCGATACAGAATAACAGCTAATTGTATTAAAAATCTGAGAATACACAATAAGAGAGACATTAGGCTTGGAGAGTCAAATTTTGAACCTAAAAAAATTAAAAGAACCTAGGAATCAGTTTACAAAGACATTATATCATATCTTTAAATTTATAAAGGTCGAACTTATTGTAAAGTTACTATGTAACCCACGTTAAAGCAATTTTTAATTTAATGTAACCATAAAGGCTTTATTTCTTTTGGTTCTCAGTCAATGAGGCTCTGTTATATAAATCTTACAATATTTATTTTAAAGGTTGACCAGTCTCTTGACAAAGTTACTACATATGTAGTCGAAGTAGTAACGCAACCAAAATTGTTCATATTATTCCCTACCTACATAATCCTCCTATCCTATTTCATTGATAAAATAACAGCATGAGGTGACTGAGGTAAGCTTACATTATAGACTCCTTAAGATATCAGCTGATGAGATGAATTTGCATTATTGATTTATTCTGTAGGCGAGTGAAATCTTTGTAATTCAAACGCGGCGGCAGAACTGCCACGCCTATTTTTACGTTATGGCGGTGTTAAGTAACTGTTGTTCTGGTCTAATAGGGGAAACATCATTATAATCCTCATGTTATGTTTAAATAAATAGGTTTAGGTCGATTACTGATAAACAGGCTGCAACATTCGTTTAAAAGTCAGGCGTGGCTTTTTCATACTCAATTATATAAGAAAACATAACATCTAAATAAGCTCTTATTGAAACATCTCTCATTTCTACAAATTTGGAGCTGCTATAACTTTATAAATAAAACAAAAGTACACAAGACTACATTTATAAGAGAAACTTTTATAGAAAATAAAATTTACTTAATATTTTTTATCACGAGCGTGTTAGTAAGAGATAAAGGTAAGTATTAAGGACGTACACGTTCACATTCACAAATATTTACTAATTACCTACCATACGTTTTATTGACAATGTAGGTAGTTATATACGACCTATATGTATATAACTACCTACATTGACCATTCATGTAAGATTTTAAAATTCTAATAGTGTAAAATATCCGCACTGCGTGAGTGCTGTACGCTTCCTACGTGATGTATTTTGGGTTACCTACATTTTGTAATAGCCTTTGTTGGCTTAACTATGTAAAATAATTCATCTATTCATAATTAATATAAAGTTCGAAACAAACATAATTACACTTTAGAAATTGAAGCAAATCTGGTAGGAATAATTTCACGCTGCCATTTTTTTTCTATAAAAACGGTCTACTTCTCTCAGTTCTCTCTTAACGCGACAACGCCTGCGCCCTAATTATACACACTTAAAACATTAACAAAGCACTGGCCTTTAAACAGCCGTGAAAAATCAATAGAGCGAAATGAATGGTCTCGACTCTGAAGAGTTAATTAGTACAAGAGCCGTTCAATACCAATAAGATGAATGATTGTAATGCCGTAGTTTAACTTTTGTATATTTTAGTTTATTCTAGGAAATGAACACCAAGTGGATATTCATTAGTAGGAGATAAAAACATTAGCTATGACCGCGGTTCGGCTCGTATGGACGAGGTAGTTTTATGAACAGATAAATAAACAGCAACGATTAAAGAAACCAAAAAACAAATAACCACTGAATGCTGAATTTGGAAAAAATTAATGAAACTTAACGACTTCATCTTTCAAATATATGTTGCATCATATTCTACCTACAAATGAACATAAAACTCGCAGGATAATATAAGGATAATAAGGTAAACTCAGTATAAACTCATACAAAATCTTCACAGCTTTACTATTCGTACAGGCCAAACAATTCATATTGCTTCCTATTGACATGGGACCGTGTGGTGAAGCTAGCCTGACCGGAGCAGGATTGCAGGCAGCGATGTCTGTGCTTCATAGTGTGCGCGCCGCACCTTTATTACGATGGTAATTGAATATATCAATAATAAAAATAATATGATGCAAATCGGTACGGCAGGTCTAGAATTATTTACATAGGTGCAAACAGACAGATGGAAGCTATTTTATAATAATGTAAATAGGTGCAAATTTTATTTGACTACCATTTTATTTGGCTATTTGTGGGAAAAATTGGGATTGATGTATTATATTTTATTAAAGCATGTACATGTGTGTTATTAAATATTGCTCATTTGAATCAATATTTACCTGCCGTGACCTTAGTGGAAATTTTAATTAATAATGTTACATATAATTATAAATCTATAGTTGTGTATATTCCAAGTTTGAATTAAAAAGAAAATCATTTTCGCGACCATCGTATTTATTTGCAAGAACTAGTTACCGATTTTAAAGAAAAAGGATTAAGCCATTTCTATGATTACCCTTAAAGTATCTAGAATAACATTTAGAAAATACAAACGTTTATGTTGGGTTAGGTATTACGTAAATAATAATGAAGTTTTTCTCGAAAATGGGATATATTTTTTAATTCCAGATCGGCACTTCAATCTTTTAAATGATGTTATGCTTTTATATATACAATATAGCTGTATTTAAATTTACAATGTACTTAATGATTCTGTGACAGCTACATGTTAATATCAAGGCATGTAAACCTAGAATTTGTGAAATAACCAATCATTTGAGGGAGGTACACAACTAAGACTATAATGATGGCGATGACGACGACTGAATGGATCGTTCTCACATGGAATTGAATGAAATTAAAAAAATTTCTTGTAAGTGTCAACAACCTAAGAACCAATGGTTTTTATTAATAGTGACCAGACTGCTGTGAAACCGCAGCATTATGACTTTTTTTAAATAAACTTAAACATACATGTATACAATATATATCTTATGGTATAGTGATGAAATCGATGAATAAATTATTGTAGTTGTTATTTATCATTTATTCAAATAGAGCTTCTTACATACAGTACGAATATTTAATTCATGTAACAATGGAACTGCTTCTTCTTTATTATATCTGAAAAATGTATGGAAACTTAGCATTTTACATTTTTGTTTATCTACACATACACATTTAGACAAATGGAATTGACTGCTTCTAAGTATTTCTGCACTTTCATGACTGAAAGGGTCTGATATAGTGCGCAGACCATCAATTTTACTAGTTAACATAAGATTAGAACTAGGATAAACAAAAAATGCAAACATAGTAAGTGCTACAAGGCATTGTATAGGGACTGCAGTGGCCCAGTATCTTTGAGGATAATAATATATATTAAAGTAATGCAAGTAATAGTCTGGAGTCAATGCCCAGATGAGATATATAACAAGAATAATTTTGCTTAATAAATACATGAAAAATCCATATAAGGATCTTGCTGGGGTAGGTGCCGGGGTGTGCTCTGACATTTTAGACCTGATTGAATTTGCTTATAGTTTTCACAACCAATATTACATTCTTAAGATATGAATTTGTAGCTACTCTTAATCTTTTTAAATCTTCAGCCAGGAAATATCTGAAAGGATATAAGAGAATTGAGTAAAAATTATTCAGAATGTAAAAAGATCTATACCACAAAAAATTATAGATGATAGATCTTATGTGTAATACAAACATTTGAAGATCGCTTCCATCAATTGCTATCTGTCTTTGCACCCCACTTCCTTTGATTTCTTTGTCAATACTCAACACATCATATGCCAACGAAGCCAATTGAGGAGTTGCAAAAGGAATGCTTATAGACCTAAAAATATAATATTTTGATATAATTTACATCCACAAATATGTTTTCCTTATGTTACAAGAGTACCAGATTCACATCCAACCTTAAAAGAAGATTGAATGAGGGCACACATGGATGAGCTGCCTCTTCTAAGGACTATGATTAACTTGCTTTAACCCAGATTAACACTTTTCCTGCAGCTTACAACGCTGCTGTGTAATGCGGGTCGCAACGCGCTTGCGCTTGATCTAATATAATGAGCGCCGCAGTCGAAGTGTTAAGAGGATGGTCCTGATACCTCGCCAGTCAAACTAAATATAATAATGTAACCAATAAATGTAACGTACAGAATGACATATTAAATTATGATTACACTGACTACAGTAAAATGTGTTTACTTACACTTTTTTTTCTATCGATTCGCCCATGACAATTTACATGAAGCCTTGAAAACAAATATTGTATATATTTATCATATGGTTCTTAGTAATGAAAAAGGTCTAAAAATTAAAATATGCAATAATTATTTTTGATCATGGTAACTTACATAAACATAATATAATTATTAGTTAGATATACGGGGTCTTATGAACACTAAATGACTTTTATTAAAAAAAACTGCGAGTCTTCCATCTTGCGATGAGTAACGACAGTAAATTGACTTAAAATATGAATTAAATATTTTTTAATTATTATATCACTAACGAAGTTATGCAATATACATTATACTATACTGCACAGAAAACGCAATCGCTGAACAAAAGTAAACTAAATTAGTACCTATAACAATAATAATTGTCGTTTCCCTTCAAGATCTCAGTGACTTCATGTCATGCATGACATTTATATGAATATAATCTTTGATGACAATGACGACTTTTTGACAGTACAAAGTTTTTGACTTTTCATGTGAACATGTAGGTTACCTATCTACTTAGTAAACTAGGTCGATTGTGAACATAATATATAGGTAGTAAAACTATGTACCTATTAAATTGTGATCGTACAAGACATACCTAACTATCAAGAATCTGAATTTGATGCGTTGACACAACTGTCAATGTCAACACATTCACAGATAGTACAAAACTTTTGTGCTTTTTTAATTTATTACTTTTTGACCTTGGATTATACCTTTACAAACTTACATTGTTTTATAATTTCACGGCTTTATAATGCCAAAATTACAATTTAAAATAAATTTGTCGATTTTGAGTGTCACCGGCAGAAAAAGCCGAAGAATGAAAACTCTCGGCAGTCTTTTTAAATCTGTCATTAATAACATATATACGTTATAAATGATAACTTTCGAAAGATAGTAAAAATAGATAATAGGAATTAGAAATAGCTCGCTTACTCTCTAACGAATATCATTTAAATGTGTAGATATAATTGGATAATCAAAATATATATAAAGAGTGTCAGATAAGTTTTTCGCTTTATTTAAGAATAATTTAACGACATGAAAATATTTTTAGGTGGATAGTATTACTGCGTTAAATTTAATATTATATTGTTCTTATATTATAATTTTTATTTTATTATTTCAGTTCAAAACGATCATCAATATAATGTTTATCAATGGAACTGACTTTTTTCTGGAAAATAGGAATGACTCAACATGATACAGTTTGTAATAAGTTTTGTAATGTTTTAGTATTACCTTACTTTGAATATATATTCTCAAACACAATATCAAACTATGTTTTTTAAGGGCAGTGTACTAATAAGCAATAAAAAAATTACAACGACACAACATATATTTAAACTATCAAACAATAACAGAATAAATCATATATATATATATAATTATACCTAAACCAATAAAAATATAAAATCTTTTACAAGCACCTTGTATTGAAACTTAGTATTTAATACTATTTCATTGTATCACATACATATTGAGATTATCACATTTTATTTTTTCTTAAGTTATTACACTATTGTTTAATAAATATGTTGATTTTATAAGCATCATATGTCAGTATCTGACAACTTATCTACCAAAACACATACACACGTTTTTGTGTGTATAATTTTAAATAAAGATGAACAACATTAAAATCTTTGTTCCAATGTTTACACATTATGAGATTCTGGTATCGTTCTACACATTTTATGACAATAAATAAATACCTCACACTCCAGTATTAAAAACAATAACAATTGTCTTATAACTTTTAAAAAGTATATACAACATCTATTCGCATCTCATCTTTGGTTACGTATTGTTTAAAATGACTTTAATAACTTTCAATGATATGTTATTATAACCAAGGCACATTCAAATTTGCAAGTTTTACTTGCGACCACATACTTGCTAAATGTATCTGCATCATAATTGACAATAAATAAGGCCCCTATTTTATTGTATAGAAAATAAATAATTAAGTTAATTACTTTGTTTTCCCGTAACATAGTTGGTACTAATGATTTAGATAGTTATCATATATTACAATACATTACTGTAAGCTATGTTCGTAATATAAAATTAATAATATAATAAGGGTCTTATTTTGAACTGACATCTTACTTTAATATATTTCATTATGCTTTATAACAAAATTGGTCTGTTTACATAATTGTATTTAAATTAAAAATAAATTTAATCTAAAAAAATCATACTAAAGTAATACTGTCAAAAATATTGTAAGAAATACTGGTGTTAACTAATTATGCTACCTTCAATTTTATGTATATAATTCAACAGATCTGTGTTTTGACTTCCTGGCCATGTTTTCCTTGTCCAAGTGTTTCATGTAGGCAAGAAAACATGTCCATATGAGACTACAGAAGCTGATAAATACAATCCTATTCCTTGGAGCAATGAAACAGAAATTAATCATTGCAACAGCTGGCCAAACGGATGCACCCACCTGAAATATTAATAAATGAAATATATATTTTTAAGATTTTGTGGAATTTAATTTAAAGCATTTAAATTTTATGGGAAGCACACAACTTTGCTGAGAACTTCAGGACAGCAAATATTCTGATAACTCTCTTCTCCTGCATAGAACAAGATAGCTATGCTATAAATATTAAGCATATTTCATTAATATATAAACTGATTTAATATTATGATATTGGGCACTGAGCAAGTAATTTAGTAAACTTACAGCAATTTATCTCACCTTATACGTTGGTAAAAACTTTGCCTTTACTTCTGCAATTGCTTCGTCTATTGTTTTCATTTCCAGTAAACTCATTCCAAAATAAAAACTACACATAGCAAAAGGTGTGTATGTGATAGTTTCTACAAATGTCTGTAAATATAACAATAACACAATTAAGGAATTAATATATTTAAATAATACAACATTTGGATAAATGTGCTATTACAATAAATTTGGTATCAATTTTTTGTATATATTTTTTGATGTGTGAAGTATAAAACAATACAAACCACCTTATGATAAGTGATCAATGCTGCCGATATATCTTTTATCATCAACTCCATGCTGTCCTACTGGTGGGTACTAGTCTCCTGTTTGTGTTAGAAGGTTATACCATATGCACTGACCAGAGATGGATTGGTAGACTTTCCAGATGTTCAAGAACCTTATAGCGAATTCTTTACTCACTATGTATTATTTCAACAATATAAAAAATTATTTTATATTTTAATATGCACATAACTTTATAAATCAGGTGGCCGTGCTTGAAGACAAACCCCAATCTCCTCATATGATAGGCTGGCATCTTAACACTTTTCCTGAGGCGTGGATACATATTATCGGGTCAGTATTGCGGGAGGCGGCCCTAAATTGAAGCTTAATTGATTATACTGAAAATACGTCGACCAATTTACTGAAATATTATATATTTTAACATCTGTGTATCACCTATGAATACACAGACGTAATGTCCGCCCCCAGTATTGTTGCGCCGATGTAAAAACAGAACTTTTGTTCGCCCGTAATCCATACAAATTTGTCTGTACAACACAGGTGAGAAGATGCCGCAAGCGCGTCGCGCCCAGAATTATGCAGCAGGGTTCTAGCCACAGGGAAAGCTTTAACTAATAGTTGTATTATAACTAGATTTCTTTGTTAACTCTTAATAGAAATTGAGTCTTATCACAGGTCTACAGGTGCATTATTAGCAATGCTAATTGTGTTGGAATACTTTAGAAAACATTTTTTATGCAAATATATTCCTAAAATCCAATTGTTAGCAATCATATAATATCATATAATAATTTAAAAACGTCACGCAAAATTATATGGAGTCATTATTGAAGGCACCAGTACTAGACTGGCACTTTTTTCTCTAGACAAATGTGTTTTTCAGTGACCATTTAGCATTATGTCTGCTCCCAAATTTGTAGTGCTGATGTAAAAACTTGTGTTCACACTTGTATTAATACAATAGATGTGTACGGCTTGTACATGCATGTTACACAAAGTAAAACACAGCAGTTATATTTCCAGCATTGAATGTGTTAACACTTTCCCAGCAGCTACAACACTGCTGTGTAATTTTGGGCGTGATGCACTTGCAGCTCCTACACAACTGTGTTGTAGTAACAATTTTGTATGGATTACATACATAAGTGTTAACAGTATCACGATAAGCAGGAAATATTATAGAATCTTGTCATACATGTTAGAAAATATTAAATATCTGTGTTAAAACAATAAAGAATAATAATTGGCCATCTCCATAAACGAAACTAAGTACATTTCAAGAAAAGACAAATTTTATATTTTTACATCCACTATAAATTACTTACACAATATTATAGTATTGCACATCATTAACTTCCACTATAGTAAAATAAAAGTGTTTCTCAAGACACTACCCTTTCCTTCTAATATTGTATTTGTAAAGTTATAGAATCTGTATATCACATACCAGTATCACCACATATTTAGAACATGTGAACTTGACAAATTGAGTTACTCACGATAAAAGTTTATTATACTTGCCTTTATAAGACCAGCTCTTATAGTGTTTCCTGGCCACATTCTATTTGCAATAGTTAACCAAGTGTAAAGGGTTGGAGCAACATAACATGATCCCCAAAGACCATATCGTGCACATTTCCACCAGTCGTACCTATTTTCTACAGCTGAAAAAATAAACAGCTCCTATGGTCTTGTCAATTATAGTATGTACAATGAATATAGGAAATTATTATTTATTAGTTACATACCCAAGTCCTTTGCTTCAAAAGTTTGCTGGATAAAACTAGACAATGGCCATATAAAACTATACGAAGCCATTCCTCGTAATAGAGGATACTTCCTGAATGCAACAAAAATTTTACTATACGCAGTCATTGTAAAATAATGAATACTTAGGCAACTTAGATTCAATAACAATTAAATATTTCTTATATAATAACAGCTGTAAATATGCTTTTAGTCACATTCTTTACAACCGGAAAATGACACCAAATTAGTTCGTTGGTGCAATGCCAAATCTCTTTAACACGTGCATGAATAATATGTAAAAATTTCAATTTTTAATTCTACAAATAACTTTTGCCCTTGACATAGCCTGTATTTGTTAACTCGTAACTGACAGTGACAGTACCAGTCAAAGTCTAAGAAGACTCGACTCCAAAATAAACTGTCAAGTTAGTGGTGCGAGTCAACTGTACTTGGTATTCGAATACTTTAATACTCGTGTTTAAAACAATCGAGTTGTGGAATTAGTACTTCATTAGATTAGAGGACTCTTAAACAATATTTTATATGTAAATTAGAAAAAAAGCAACAAAATACGGTCTAAAACAAATCTCACCTTATGCACAAATAAATAAAATTAATATTTAAGCTTTCAGAGTGTGGGCGTCAGATGTGTTACTTTTGTATCACAAAAATTTTACTCGAGTTTGGTATATCCGAGTACTTTCATTTGGGAGCAATTTTATACGAGTACATAAGTAATCAATGTAATGTGAAGTCGTCGCGGCCATCGCTATTATGTCGTTCATTCATCACTCATTTGTTCAATCAATTGAAGTAATGGTAGGCTTTCCCGTTTTCTCAAAAAATACAAAGCAATAATAATTATAACCTACTCCTTTTGGAAGTCATAATAGAAGAACGTACAATAATGGGATTCCGTATGTATTGCGTATAATAAATTATTAATGAACAATGACAGTAGGTACGAACAGAGTATGAGTTAAACTTTAAAAAATACGTTTAGCTTTAAGTACTAAAATGTCAAGTAATTCCTTGTTATTTTCTATAAATAATGAAGGTAAAGTATATGCTTTGTCAACAAGCGGTACCTGCTGGAGGGAGTTCATGTACCTTGGCTTAGAATTCAAGACATTATCAGCTGTTCCTCATTTTTTATGGGCTGTTGGAGGCGATCGACAAATTTATCTCCATGTTCATGGTTTAGAAATACCAATAAGGGTAAAAGAGGAGTCTTATGAAAACGAGAGGTGGCTTCCATTAGAAGGTTTCAGTGGAAGACTTTTGCCCACAGATAGATACCATTTTTCCTCACAAGATGGTACAAAGGATAGATCTATTGATGGCATCAGACTACCTTCCATGGCGTGGCAATGGGAAGGCGATTGGCAGCTGGAGTTAACTTTAGATGGGCAGCCTTTAGACCATGATGGTTGGAGTTACGCTGTTGACTTCCCTGCTCAATTTGGCACCGTTAAACAATGGAAATCATGTGTCAGAAGAAGAAAATGGATAAGATATAGAAAATTTAGTGCAATGAATTCCTGGTGTGCTATTGCTCCACTTCATAAAGACCCAACTCAAGAACCCTTTATTGATGTGTGCATTGGTGGGAATCACATACCACATGCATCAGCTGGCACGTTGGCAGTGTGGGCTATAACAGCTCATGGACGTGTTATGTACAGATCTGGGGTGAGCACTATTTCACCAGAAGGTTTAAAATGGATAAACGTGAGCATTCCACCTAACTGTGATATTAAACAGATATCTGTTGGTCCTACTGGATTAGTGTGGGCTTTACTTTGGACTGGAAGAGCTATAATAAGAAAAGGTATAACAAAGGATTGTCCAATGGGAGAATCATGGTTGGAAGTTAAATCTCCAAGTGAGACTAAATTATCAGTTATATCTGTTGGATACAATGTTGTGTGGGCTGTAAGCTCAGACACAAGAGTGTGGTTTAGAAAAGGAATTGAAGGAAATTCTGCAGGAACTTTAGAGGTTGCTGCTATGGGTAATGGCTGGTTAGAAATTAATGGCAATATGGTTCATATATCTGTTGGAATAAATGACCAAGTATTTGCTATTGGAGAGTCAAACAAGAGCATATACTGGCGAAGTGGCATAACACCAGCTGAATTAACTGGCAAAAGATGGCGAATGGTTCAAGCTAACATGCAACTGAGCCGCACTTCAAGCTCAGCTAGTATAATATCTTCTACTTCAAATCCAAAACACCATAGTCTTAGTTTATTAAATGAAAACACTCCTGAACTTAAGTCTACTATGCATTTGCGCAACTCTTGGGAAGAATCTCACTCTGCACCAATTGAAAATACTTTGCCCATTAAACCTTCTAGGGAAATTAGACCTAAAAAGAATACAAATATAGAAAATATTGATCTATCTGGCAAAAGTTATGAAACAACATTAAAAAATCCGAGAGCTTGGAGTCCTGTTAGAAGCGTTGGTTCTGTGGTAGGGATGGAAGCTCAGCCAGACAGTGATAGTAGTGTTTTTGATGTTGATTCAGGAATGTATTTTGATGAAGAGGTTAGTCAAACTGCTTGGGGCACATGTGACACTAGTTGGTCATATGTTGAAGCTGGAGCTTGTTGTGTGGATGCAATGCAAGTCCCTCACTGGTTTACAGATTCACAAAATGCTCACAATACTGATATAACAGCTAAATGGAGATTTCATATACTAGAATGTCTCAAGAATAGAAATAACCAATATGTAGATTTAACAAATTATGGATTAGCTATTGAAGAGAAAGGGTGGACTCGCAGCTGTGAGGCAAGGTTGGTTAGTTCCCACAATACAAGTGAAGATTGTATTTTATCTTTGTATTGGCATGCTTCAGAAAATATAGGAACTTTATCTGTGTTCCAACCAGATGGAACCATACAATTTATAATAAATCTTGGAGAGGTTACTAGTATAACAACATCATCAGAGCCGGGATGTCCACGACTGACATTATCTGTTCCAAATCATACCAAAGATTTTATTAAAGTACAATACATTTCTGAAATGGAACAAGAGGAATGGTTAAGTGTTTTAGTGGATATAACATCTCAGATCAATGGTCTTTCGGGCAGGCCATCAAATAACTCTGTTTGGGCTGTGAGTAATAGTGGAGATATATTAACTTGGGATCCATTACCAGCTAAATTAAATGCTGAAAAGAATGGCAGTTATGTAAAGGAATTTCAAGTTTTTGGTAAAGATATAGTAGCTGGGTGTTTGACAGCATTACACAATAATTTTCCTCCTGGAAGTATTTTGAAAATTACAGGAAATTTATATGATGAAATTGATAGATTTCATATAAATCTCCAGGGTCCAGAAGTTAAGAAACAAAGACACAAAATAGAAACAGAAGTTACAGAAATTCCATTACACTTTAATGTCAGGTTTGATGAAGGTACTGTTGTGTGTAATACCAAAATGTCTGGACACTGGGGTGTGGAAGAACGGCATGTGCTACCTTTGTCACCTGGCCAAGAGTTCTCAATGAAAATCATTTGTAATGATACTGGTTTCATAATCATTGTGAATGATCAAAATTATTGCTCATATAAACATAGACTTAGTCCTGAAAGCATAACATCAGTATTAATTCAAGGACCACTAAAGTTATTTACCATGGAGTACAGTTCTACTAGTGTTATAATTGGCCCTGATGAAATGATTTGGCGAGTGATGGGTGGTTATCTGCGCAAAGTAGAAAGCTGCCAGAATGGTGTTGTTTGGGGAATATCTCATGATCACAGAGCTTGGGTTTACACTGGTGGTTGGGGTGGTGGAGTACTAAAAGGTGACATTTGAATTACATTACATTTTGTATATGTCTAAGATATTTTATGTAATAGTATTTTGCTTAACATGCAATCAATTTTGATTCACAGGAATTGGTGGAAATGAAAGTATTAATTCAATGACTGATACACAAACTTATTGTGTGTATGAAAACCAAAGATGGAATCCACTATCTGGATATACTTCAACTGGTCTCCCTACAGACCGCTATATGTGGAGTGATATAACAGGAAAGCACAAACGAACCAGGGAGCACACAAAATTACTTAATCATCATTGGCACTGGGTATATTGTGTTTTATATTATACTTAGTACACATTATTTAACTTATCGATATATATACAGGTTAGCTCATAACGCATTAACTCTCTTACAACCATCATTGAGATGGTAAAGACTAATTATTTTGTTATAGATATCAGAATGGATGATCGACTATGGTACACCCGGTGGAGTTGACAGTGATGGATGGCAGTATGCTACTGACTTTCCAGCTCCATATCATGGAAAGAAGTTATTTACAGACTGTGTTCGACGCAGGCGTTGGTACAGGAAGGCCCAGATTATTACTGAAGGTCCCTGGATTCGTGCTGGGAGCACTGCATTGTTGGATATATGTTTATGGGTACAATATTTTCTAATATTAAATATAATAAGCAATATTAATAACCATCTGAGTGTTACTTGAATTCATGATATGAAGGGTTGCTTGACACAATATATTTGAGCATTAGTATTTAGCAAGAAATTGACTTTTCACTATTCAGTTCAGGATTATATACCCATTAGCAGAACTGGTATATGAATATGATTGTATTATAACGGCTGAATTGAATGATTGTGGCTGAAATGCAAGTTGGAATATCTCTTGTAAGTATGTAGCTCAAACTAATCAAATACTAATAAAACATGGAAATACTCCATGTCCAATGACACTGAAGCACACAATGCTTCTGACTGTAATTCATGTATCAATCAATAAGTAATTCACAGTTATTTTATTTTTGAACAGGCAAATGATGAAGAAGTTTCCGTATGGGCTGTTACCATTGGAGGTGACGCTATATATAGGACAGGAGTTACCACATCATCCCCATCAGTAAGTAAAAATTGAGTTAGTTGATGTGTAGTAGTAAGATTATTTAATACAATGTGTAAGTTCATTGATTTTCTTTCTTTCTTTCTTTGTGTACAGGGACTCCATTGGGAACACGTCAACAGTCCACAATCACTCATTGCTATTAGTGTATATGACAATATTATTTGGTCAGTAGGTAGAAAAGGAGAACTTTATTATCGGGATGGTGTTAGTAAGGAGAATCCAGGAGGGTCAAGTTGGAAGCTCATAGAGGCGCCAAAATGTAACTTTGCATTTGTCCCAAAAACGATAGTCGGTGCTAAATCGGTATCGTTAACACGAGACGCCGCTTGGGTGGTCCTTACTAATGGAATGATTGTTGTAAGGACCGAAATATCAAAGGAGAAAAAAGAAGGCAAACAATGGAAGTACTTAACAGGTAATGTACATCCTGTTTTTCATAGTATAAACGGTCATACAAATCTCAGGTGGTTAGATGGCTTATGCCCATCCCAACTTTGTATGATGATATGGCCCATTATTTAAATGTGACGCACTGGCTTTTAAATTTGCCTAGTGTTTAATACTGTAAGCTTCTTAATTATGGGAATTTGAAGTTAACATTTAGACTGTAGCGCTCATATATTACTTCGAGGATTGCGAGACAAATCACAGAAATCTTATATTTTTGGCATTCGTGTAGTATTTACGAATATACAGACAATGTTTTCGCTCGCAGTCTTGCAGCGCCGACGTAAACAGTTTTATGTTCGCCCGTAATCCATACAGATTATTACATACACTACAGGCTCGTACAAGCCGCAAGCGTGTTACTCCGCGCAATATGCAGCTGTGTTGTACTCCGCAGGGAAAGTGTTAATACAAAGAGTGCTCATTAATATTAGCTCAATTGAATTTTCACTGGTAAACTATAATTAGTGGTCTGTTTGAATTTCAGACAGCGAGTCAGTATGGAAGCATATCTCATGCGCGGGTCACGAAGTGTGGGCAGTGGCAGGCGACGGATCGCTGCAGCGACGACGCGGTGCCGCGCCTGGCCTGCCCCTCGGCACCGCCTGGCAGCCGTTGCAAATCGGCGCGCTGCTGCACGTCTCCGCACGCGGCTGCGCCTCCACACATTGATAATCCCCTTCAAAACAATTTCCACTGTATGGGTGTACTTTTTCAAGTTTTAACGTTAAAAATATGGTATGCGTTGCTATCTCTTGGTTTGAACGGTATATAATAGCGAGGCGAGAATGACGCCGTGATCAAATTCATGCGGAACTTCTGTGCTATTTGCATTTAGTGATAGGTGTCCAAGGGCTGCAATTATCAATGGACTATGTCAGTTTGCTTCTTCTATATTGCAAAATTAATTTAGATACTTATTTTTAACGAGCCCCAAGCAATGTTTGTGGACCTATATCTGTAAGGAACAGTTAAATCCAAGCCAAGCAAAAACGGTTGAATATTAAAACGCCAAAGATACGCTGCTCTGGCGACGCATATAAGAACTGATAATGTAAAACAATGCAAACATAAGTAACTTGTGTAAATAACATATTGTATTTATGTTCCTGACGCATTATAACAACCTTTTAAAACTATCGTGTATCAGAGTTTGTACCACATTGAAGTATAATGAATTTATTATTGTAAGATATGAGAATGATACATAATTAAAACATGACCTAAATGCAAAATTTCAAGTGAATCCCACAATATTTTAATGATGGTAGTAAGATCCCACACCAGTGTTAACTATAGATATACAATGCATTGACTTGCAAAACAGATAATTTTACTAACATGCATAACAGAAATCCTTTAGAGTAAAAAATATATAAATACACGTAATAGTAATAAAACATAGTATACTTATGGATAGTCATGTTCACTAGGTTTTTCCATCTATCATGCATCGATGATCAAAATAGGACCCCTGTTGAATCAATTATCAAAATGACACTATTATTTTCACTACAGTTTCATAGTACCACAATGCAATCTTATGGATTAGCTTCGACAAAGAACATAGTTTGGACTCAATCAAGTCATTGTATATTTGTGTATTCTCATCTATTTATTTTATACTAGTAGTATAATCTACTTTATACATATATGCGTTATAAAAGTGACAACACAGTTTATATATTACAATTTTGTGTGTTGTTATAATTGTCTATTCCAGTGTGTTGAAATAAGTAAAATTTTCAAAACAAAATATTAACATTCAATAGGTACCGGAAATGAAGGTGAAACTGATATGTTTTCTTTGGATTTGCATTTCATATTGCGGCTATTACGTATATACCAAATATTAACTTATTATGAATAATTGATATGTATACAGAGCAGTAGTTGCTATTTTGATTTGTGCTTAAGATTTCATTATAATCTTTTCAATCATAACTTTAGATTTATGTCAAACATTCTTTTGTTACTATTTTGATTCCCTTTTACAGTAATGTTTGTTACATAATAACAAGCAGGAAAGTACTGGGGCTCAACTATGCTGTATTCAAGTTCTAATACTGTCTTAGATCAAATACAGTAGATAAAGCAACTAATTGTTTCCATCCATCCATCCATCAGTCTTTACGTGTCCACCGCTGGACATAGGCCTCCCCCAGGTGCCGCGACTCTGACCGGTTCTATGCTCTCTGCATCCAGCGGTTTCCCGTGACCTTTATCAAGTCGTCGGTCCACCTGGTTGGGGGATGCCCTGTGCTCCTTTTGCCTAGACGTGGTCGCCACTCCAGGACCTTTCTGCCCCATTGATTGTCTGTCCTTCGGGGGATGTGGCCAGCCCATTGCCACTTCAGCCTGCAGATTTTGAGTG
>DWON01000120.1:0-44998 GCA_018251015.1 Phocides pigmalion okeechobee
TGGCTCTATAATACGCCTTTTTACACAATGTTTGTTTAATAACTAATTTAAACTTCTTTTCTGATAGATTTGTGATTACGCGTTTTGGATTACCGTGAAACAAGTTGCATGTGTGTCGAACACACCTCAGAGTGTTTAACAACCGTTATGTACGTAATTTAAACTTAATTTGTGGTAGAACTACAGTTTGATAGGGAAGGTACCATCGCCGCCATCGTGATCTGCTGTGAAGCAGTTCTTGTGTTTTAGTTGCAAAGATTCGGCTGCCGGCTACCTCACAAGTGAAACCACCGTTTCAAGAGTAGCAATGTATCCATGCACGACGTTATACAGGAATTTAGTTCCTTTGAGGTTCGACGTGGATGTCTATGGGTTAAACCAGGGGTAGGCAACCTTTTAGACGAAAAGTTGCAATTTGAATATTTTCCCATATTTTAAAGAGCCACTAAAAATTTGTTACAATAATTTTGTCTGTCTTTATGTTCTGATTTCAACACGACTTTGACTAACACTACATTTATTTCAAAATCTACATCTAGTGTTTATATAAAAACTTACAACTGTTTTAGCAGAAAATATATTTTAGTTATAAAATAATAATAATATTAAAATAGTCCAACAATATAACTACAGTTATTGATATAAATACAGAATATAAAGTAGATAGTTATATCTATAGGTACATTTTAAGGGTTTTGACAATAATATATTTTATTTGTATGGAACTGGATAGCCAATACTTTTAATTCACGAGCCGCAGGTTGCCGACCCCTGGGTTAGACCATATAACATTAGGTGCGTTGCATGCTCCTTCGTTTCTTTGCTGATAAAATAAAAAATATAACAACATCGCATCATATAGTCTCAGTTCTTCGAAGCGCTTATTTCGTTTAAAATATGAGTCGTTCTCAATACGCCTACAGCAGAGCGCCGAGTTACAAGCAGTTCGAGAAATTGTTTACCGGAATTTATTCAGTAGATCCTACATGTCTCATAAAAACAAACGATATCTCACAATCACATGTTCCGGGGATCATTGAAAATCCTCCCTTGATTTATGGAGACGCCAGGTGATCGTGTCGTATATAACCATATGATCAATGGCTGTACATCTCTCGTGTACGAACAAGGTTTTTATTGTCACACTGGACTGACATATTTCTATATGGGTTTGCGTATATTATATGACAATAACAAAGCCATGTTTTGTTTATTGTATTTCCCACTAGTTTTTACCTGCGGCTTTGGTGTCGCATATTTTTTATAAATATACATTCATTCTAGTTGTCAACTCGTATTTTTCCCTTTTAGGGGTATAGTTTTCAAGTCTTTTCTTATTGCTCAGTTATAAAATACTCGGATCTGCATATTTCAGGATTCTAGATTCAGTGTTTTCGGCTGTGCGTCGATATCTTTTCAACAAGTACTGCACTAAAAATCAAATTACTTGTGACATCGTGATACTCCCATTACACCGTATGTAACATATGCCATATTATATTGTCATCAGATGTATATAATTGGCAACGTTCATAACGATAAAACAATAACAAACAAACAAAACAAAAACGTAAAACTAGTCGCGTACATTGCAATACACATTGATTTTACACTTCAACCGAACACAATCCTGTTAAAACATATATATTTATATTATAAATGAGACTTTTTCGCAACATTTACGAAGTATATTGTTCTCATCTTCGTCATGTTTTCGTGTCGCAAACAATAAGCCGCAAGGAAATCCGGCGCGACTTCTTCCGGCGACACGGAGCTTATGAGGCGTGTCGGGGCATTCCTCAAAGCTTTTCGCAAGGCGGTCTCATATTAGCTTTTGCCAAGTTACGTCTTACCAGTTACAGGCTCTTTGTGAGAGGTTTCTCAAAGAAACTGAAACTTTATACGCGCACACAAATTATTCTCCTTTCCTTTATGAAGAGGTTATTACGGAGTTATTAAAAGTTTATATGAGAGATGTTATCTGACTTAGTCCAAGAGTTAAGCCAAACAAAAGTAAGGTGCGATACTATAATAATATAGTTTAGTGTAAGACCTTATAAAAAATATAAGTGCGATCGGGCATCCACCGCCGCCGCCTCGTAATCTTCCGTGAAGTAATTGTAGTGATTCTGTCTGAATTGTAGTGACACTTACTAGCTATGCAATTATCAAGTCCTCTGAAGAGGCAACTTATTTACATTCACGTATCACTTCAACCAAAAATTTAATATTTAAAAACAGGGAAAACAACAAACACACATCGTTGGCTTAGTAATAGGAACCCATTAACCGTTTGGTAACTGAACTCTACCCTCATAATCCGTCTTAAAGAAGTTCTTGTGTTTCGGTCGTAGAAGTGCGGTTGACAGTAACATTTACAAGCAAGACGAACATCTCAGTCCTCAACAGTTGCAAGGCATCTATGAACGATATCAGACAGGACTTTAGTCCTATTTCATGTTACACGTGAATATCCCTGCTGCAGAGAACATTTAAATTCAATTGACGTGCACACTCATTTGCTACTTTGCCAACATAACAAAGGAAATAATAAAAAATCGCAAATACCGCAGCGCCTTACGGTAATTGCCCTACACGAGACTACTTTAAGGTTAAATAGTTTGCGTCTAAAAATAGACTTCACGTGCATTTACCTGAATTCCATTAGTATTGTGACGTACGCGGCATTAAGTTTAGACATGATCCAAATAAACAGTGTACGCTGCATTGTGTGGCCAAGTGTTACGGCGTGACGTCAATGCGAGATTTAGACAAGAACAACTAAAAACAAACACTGAAACGTCACACGCAGACCAATTTATAGACTTGCATTTAACGGCGAAATATGTATAACAAGGTCGTATATATACTACGTCGTATGATTATGCTGATACTAGTTTTTCCTGCGGCGTTGCTCGCAAAAAAAATAATATTGCCCTAGTATTGCAATAAATCATGCAACTCCATAATCTATCTATGAAAGATATCTAATAAAAATAAATAAAAATCCATCTTCTATATTACTTCCATAGAGACGGAATAATCAATATTATAGTGTATAAGGACCTATATGCGAAATTTCAGGACTAGACAGGCTAGATTTAGCGGTTTCGACGTGCATTGACTTCTGGGTCTGCCAGTCACTTTCCTCTTTCATTTTTATAAACATACTTTATTTTAAGAATTTGTTTATTTGATTATACTGAACTTACTATGTGAATTTTATTGGACATAATTAGGAATTTTTTAGGTCATGTTATAAAATGTTTCTTAGAAGGAAAAAATCCATTCAAACTTTGGCTAAGAACGTATATGAAACGTGCTCAGAGACGCAGATGAGGTGGGCTGGCTTTTTAAATGTAGGTGAAACCGCAGGACACCGCTAGTTTGTTCTGTTTTTAATGATTTTCATATAGATAAAATTGCAATAAGTCAAACATAAAGGCAATTAGTTATGCTATTTGACTCATAGAGACTTGTAACATATTTCAACCTTGAATTGCAATGAATTTGACGGTTAGACATGGAAAAAATTCAGGTCTGAGTAACTTCCAGTTCTTAGCTTAAAATTTTCCTACATATAGAGAGAGCTATTAGAATATTAAAAATACTGTTAAAGGTAAATATATCTTTGAATCCCTCTAGATTGTAAGTATAAGAAATAACTAGCTATTTTTATTTTGAAAAATAGGGATCGGTACAAAAGAAATTAAATTGCAAAAATAGCTGGATCAGTTGAGCCAAGACCCCCACTGAAAGATATTTTTTTATCTGAGAAGAGTAGTAAACGAGCATGCAAACCACCCGATATTTAGTCGCAGCCCATAGACATACATGGACAACCTCAAACAGACTGTAATCTTATCTGAGCTCGAACGTAGATACGTTGCTACTCCTGAGGACTAAGATGATCGTCTCGCTTCAAAGTGTAGCCGACAACCACAACTCTCCAACTGAAACATTAGTAATGCTTAACGGCGGATTATGGGAGCGACGGTAGTACCTATCCGGTCAAACTAAAGTTCTTCCACCTTTAATAACAATAAATAAAGTCGCGGGTACAGCCAGTATAACAATAAAGCTAGTCATTAAAATGTGCAAAAAATATTTCTATAACAAGCCAAAGTTGAAAATGAGTCTACCCCTATAAAATTCTCTATGGTCAGTAGTATTGGGCGGAACGGGCCATAGCGGTGTAATCGGATTAAGTCGGCGCGGACTTAGTCTCGGCGGAGTTGGCTAATAGGATTAGGAACTGTTTAAAGCTAGTGAATTATAAAAATGCATACACTGAAAATACGCATGTAATGGAGCTTATTATTTATACTATTTTCAGATCGATAACAAATCATTAAACCCTAAAATGACCCTGTATATCATATTTATTATAAAAAGATAAAACTGTGATGATTTCCGAGGAACGATTTTCGGTACGGATTTTCAGAAGGATATATATTTCCTATTTCCTAAAATAACCAAGATCATAATAAAATAAATGAATTATATGCAAAGGTTTAAACATGTAATAATTTATGCCGTTATACTTCAATACATATAATCATGCCACATTAAGAAACAAAGTCATATATGGTGACAGATACTTCTTTACTGGCACCTGGTAATTTTCCTTTTTCTCTTTATAAAGAAAAAGATTTAAACATGCATTCCTTGTAAAATGTAGTAGATGGCCCTTCTATACTTTATTAATCAGTTTTCTTTGCCGTACTACATATTTAAATCGGCTCTTATGAATTTATGGTCCATATATAATTTTATACGATGTTGTCAGCTGCAGGCTGTCAACACTGTTATGACTGTCGTAAATGTCGCACCTGTCACACATTGATGTTTATTGTATTTATTTAAATTAAATTAAATTTTATGTCTTCACATAACGAGCGCATAAAATATATTATAAAAAATAGAGAGTGTTCGTTCATTACATTTCCGATCAAGTTAGTATTAGGTTAGACTTTAACAGATATACATATGTTTGAAATATCCGTCGTAATCAGAATGCAAAATATAAATAAACTTGCTTCACAAAAATGAATAAACACAGGTTCTAAGAAGCGGATATAGATTACAAAGTAAAAATAGATTCGGCTAAAAATAGCATTCCCGATACGCAAGAGTCGGGGGAATGTAAGAGCATCGTCACGTCCCTTCATGAATTGGGAGTAAACGGGGGCCACAAAAAGTTGCGAAGCGACGGCGATGGGACGTGGCACAAGTCACGTACCCCGGCTCCTCGCAGGCTGGCGGGCCCCGCGCGTGACGTGTCATTTGTCATTAACGAGGGGTATACCAATACCGATGCATGTGATAGATGCTTACTAGGAAGCGTATCGTGACGTGACGTCAACATTCCTAACATTCTAGATGACAAATTAGCTACTTCTAACATTTCTAAAATCGACACTGGTAGAAAACAAAACAACTGCGTATATATCGAAAACAGAAATCTCGATCTTCTGAAGGTTTTTTTAGAGGAATTTATGTAAAGTAATATTGACATAATTACTCTTGTTAAACTTTTTGTAAGTCATAATCAGTGATTTAATCATAGGTATTTTAATGTTGGGTAGAGCAGATCAATACAATATTAAGCTAACACAAATAAGATATAAAGCAATAAGACGTAATGATTGTGTTACATAATTATTGTGCATTTTTGATATTTGTAAGTAAGTGGCAGAATAAGCGTACTTTAATAATATTCGACGTCTTTGTAATCTTATTATACAAATAAAATTGATTGTTAGCTGTTGCATAGTCAGATCTGCTTCTAGCATAACCTTTAATATAGCGAGGACATACAAACGCTGTCTGTGAGTTGCTTACAAAATACACCCTCATTGCATTTAGATAAAAATCGAGAATAGCTCGCGGAAGATTAATAGTTTTCCGACCCCAGGCACAGCCCGGAAGACGGGCCCGAAATGTTACAACACCACTTGAAAAACAATAACTTTTATTATACAATATTAGATTGGATTAATGCATTTTTGTATTTATCCCCTGGTATTATGAAACAACAAGAAAGATTACACAAGGTGTAAAGGATAACAGATTTTTCAATCACGTAAGGGATAAAATATGCTGACCACCAAAATAAGTATTCTGCCAATTTGATCAAATTATCTACTACTATATTATGTACTAAAATTTGCCACGTAGCCTAATATTGACCATTTAGTCTCATTACGGTTCCCACATTAACCTCCGATGTTAGTATTTTTGAAACCACTCATAAAATATGAAATGTTTTCAAATGAAATGGGTTTAAATTTTTAGTAAACACTTATTATTTTGGAAAAAAAGGATGATTTTGTATGAGTGAGTTGTATGAGTTATGATTTTGAAAGATATTACGAGTTAGTACGACATTTTTGAATAATTTTGAGAAGCGTTTAAACGCTATTATTTGACATTGGTTAAATTTAACTTCTTCACTGCATTACGCCATAAAGCTAGACTCTAAAGATAGTTTAATGTAATATATTTATACTAACGATTATAATCGTCGACACAATTTGTACCGCACTACGCCAACACAGGCGCCTGTTTTTCAATCGGCTCACAAAACAAAGCGGTTATGATGCACAAGTAACGGGCCAACCATGATTTATATGTGGTCGATGTGACTGATTGTTTCGTAAATGAATCCACAGTCGGAGCAACTAAAATTATTTATATAAGGCACTAAATAAATATTTCTTTATATACAATAGTTTGTTATGAAACTTTAAAAACGAACTTTAGAAACATGTTATCGCTTTCAGGCCTGAAGTTTAGTATCGCATTACGGCATTGGTGATAAAAGATCTTACAGATTAAATCCAAAAATCGAAAGGTTTAAACCGTTAATATAAGAAACATATCATTGGATGAATGGTGAAGAAATTGAACACAATAAGTACAATAGTTTTATTGACTCCGTGACCTTTACCACAAGGGCTATAAATGAACATTTATTTACCAAAAACAAACAGGGTGTAAACGAAACCACGGTTAAATTGGCGGTGTAACAATAGTCGCATATTACTGAGGGCGACGATTAATCTTGATACCACGTGCGCGGTGGGCAATGCCTCGCGAGGAACGCAAGGACGCAGCTAGGGGAGCGTGCTCACAGCACGCACACTGGAAATTATATAAGTAATTCTGTGATAGATCGACGTAAAACCTGTGCGATTGGACGGGGATTTTTTTTATACGAAAAGAGTAGCAAACGAGCATGCAAACCTGACGTTAAGTAAGTAGCAGCCTGTAGACATCCACGTACAACCACATACACCACTGAGATCCTATCTGAGCTCGAGCGTAGGTGCGTTGTTGCTCCTGAAGAAGAAGATGGTCGTTTTTCTTCCAAGTGTAGCCGGCAACAGCACGAGCAAGTCATACTATAGTTCTCCCACCTTGTAAAGGGACCACCGCGAATGCCATTTCTAGCGAGAAGTTATTTTTCGTTTCAGTAGACAGTTGTCGTTGCTGGGTCACTTACATATAAAGCCACCATAGCAGTCCACAGCTGTGACAACGCACCTGTAATTGTTACTACGATTTAATAAAAAAAATGCAAACCGCAACATCAGCTACAACGCAATTTGTGCAATATACAATGTTTATCTGAGCAAATAAAACATTCAGCCTCATACATTAATGTGAATATTAAAATAATGTTACAATACAAAATGATTACTTGGTCGGTAAAATTACATTTGTATAATGTAAAAATGGTGGATTAGGTTTGTATTATTTCCTAAACGAAATATAGTTTCCATCTTATCGAAAATTTATTTAAGTCTATTGACATAAACGTACAGTAAATAATTTACTGAACTAGCTGTGATCTGCAAATTTATTCACGCATATTTTAGATTATTTTTAAAGATTATGTTTGTATTATGTGAAACTTCGGATATTTTAAAGTAAGATATAATCGTGATAATAACCTACGAAACAAACTATGTACCTCACAATGTTTCTTTAAAACTAGTTATGCTTTTAATGAGTTAAAAGCTCATAAAGCTCAAAACGTCTCGAACTTTCGCATTGTTAATCTTAGTAACATTGACTACTTTAAATTTTGAACATAAATGACAACACATCCGCGGTGATCGCTTACGAGAAATAAAAATACAATAGTTAAGGATACGATGACTTGGACGCTATTGTATACGCTACTTTAGAGTGTGGTAAAGAATAAATAAATAAAGAGTAGTGTGATTCAGCCTAAAGTGGGGAAGGACGGATGAATCACTGTGCCTTAATAAGCTAATCGTCATTATTGTGCTATAATCAACTCTATCACAATTAACTAAGAATCAAATTTATATACAGGTGTAAATGTTGGGAACGTCGATGTTTCTACGGCGCACTCATGAATATTTAGATATGTGTGATAAAACCATTTGTATTGAGGAAAATGGTGTTTTCCTGTCTAATCTGTTTGGATTAGACGGATAAACTATTTGTCAAATTTTGTTAATGCGAAAGAAATTAAAATATCATAAGTACCTACTTAAGATAAGCTTAAGTTTCTTTTAAACTATTTTTACGATCATTTTTTAAAGTGGTGTTTGGCGTTATATGCCTGTATAAGAATGCAATAATTTTAATTTATAGGAGTCACAGGGTATCTGTCACTACGGGTAGGGTTTTAGTGGAATGGAACTGATTACAGAGGTCTGTGAGCGGCATTGACCATTGATAGAGTGCAGGCTCGTTAAATCGTTAGTTTTGTAGGATGAGTGTGAGATTTTTTAATCAGGATTTTTTATGTTGGAAAAGTAGCAAACGTACATTCAGGCTACTTACTGTTGATGAACATCTCATGAACATACGTTAAACAGACTAAAGTCCTGTCCAATGTCGTGCGCAGATAGATGTGTTGATGCTCCTGAGGACTGAGATCTGATACAACATGTAAAATTATTCTGTAAAACACCATATCATTATTGCAATCTAACTGTGAGAATATTGTCCAAAGGATTAAGTGAGAATAGTAGTTATGACACACGAACCTACTCAGAGTTCCTCAGTTTTGGGTGCAACTATAAATTAGGGCAGATTATTTCATAGTAGATTACATAAATGGGCCGCAGAGGCCATATATATTTAAACCACAATTTATAAAGACGTAATAATTAAACCAGTGAGCAAATAATAACTAATTATCAATACAATATAATTATTTGTATTACGTAATTAATGATATGATGCGCTATGCTTTCAAATTAATTAAGGAAAATGTGTACATTAATTAAACGCGTTTAAGGGATTTTACACAAGGAGATTTCGATGCAGTCGCAATGAATATGCGATATATTCCTGTACTTACAGTGATATTTATATAAATTTTAGCGACCTGACCCAGTTTCGCTCGTGTATTAGAGTTACATTATTTTTCTTTTAGATATGCATCCAGTCATTACCTAGTTGGAAAAATTAACAATGAGAAACTTCTATTTCGAATGATAACCGAATTGAATATAACAATTCAATTTCTCGTCCAATTTACAAGAAGATACTTAACTTATTATGCACCAAAACCTTCCTGAGGAATCACTTTAGCTGTTGTTGGAAACTGTAAGAAAATCCGTCCGGTACTTTATAAGTTTATCATGAACAGACAAACAGACGCGACGGGGGACTTTGTTTTATAATATTTAATGTATAAAACACTGATAATTCAATTGTCTTTATGGTCGATTAAAAAATAACTTTCGCACAAAACGTGTTCTGACAATCACATTTTTTATTAATATGAACATATCTTTAATTAGAAAAATATAATCCTGCCTATTATATTAAAGTGAAACGTTATCCGTTTATTTCTTTTCTTCTTCTATATGATGAAAATTACTGATTTATAAAACCTCAGATTTTGCACACAGAGCACCGGTACCTATCGCCTCATTATACATAGTCTATTTAATATCGGGATATATGTATTATTCTTGAACTGAGTAGTCTCGAATAATAATTATAGTCATTAAGTGATATTTTTCAAATTGCATCTTGCTAAATATTTCTAAGCTGGCGCCTAAGCCTGTATCTCGCGGAAAAATTCGCGGGATAACGCTTGAAAATAATACGTCTTGTAATTTTAAACGTTAGACAATTGTTAGGGCTATATATAAATAAACACGAGATGGTTTCTCGGAAACGGCGCGGAAAATTTGTGTAAAATTATGTATTCAGATGTTTCACTTTTAGATTTATTTAGATCTACATCGAGATAGGCGTCACAATAAATAATATAACTTGTTGTCACACAAATAATTATCTAGACGGCATCTGAAATCTGTATTATATATATATTAATCCTTTTTTTACTGTGATAAGAGTAGCAAACGAGCATGCAAACTACCTAATGTTAAGAAGCCGCATCCCATAGACCTACACGTACAACCACAAACACGACCGAAATCCTACCCGAGCTCGTTAGTAGATGCGTTGCTACTCCTGAGGACTAAGATGGTCGCCTCGCTTCAAAGTGTAGCCGGCAACCGCACCACTCCAATGGAAACACATATAATGCTTTAAGGCGGATTATGAGGGCGTGGTACCTCCGTGGTCTAACTATAGTTCTCCCACCTTTTGAAACATTTAACCAATCCCGAGAACTTTATCAGTCATCTATCACTCTATGATTTATTTCACAACGGTTGTGTTATCAATATATTTTTAACCTTTTACCTGCCTTGTCGGACTATCATTTTATTATCAAACCAACTTCGTATAGAGCTTCGTCTCAGCTTATACTGAGGGTTTTCTATATAATGGAAGTAGCAAACTAGAAGTAGCATTCTATATAATGGAAGTTGTCACTGCCGCCCGTGGACACATGTGACCATTTTATTATGTAACGGATACTCACGATTAACGCTTTTTAATTGCTATGTGACCAGATCCATAAACACCAAGACCAAGAGTCCCTCTTGAAATCAATTACAGATGTGTTACTATCCCTCAGGATTAAGGGGGTGGCCACTTTTGTGAGCGAGCCAACACTTTCGACTACAATGCAAGTAAGTTTCTCACTAGAAATGCTTGTGACGGTCGTACCTCCCCGGTCAAACCGTATAGTTCCTACCATCTTTAAAACGTACAATAATGTAAACGGGTATGAGTAAATCAAGTGTTAAACCAAAAGCAATTAAATATTTAAATAATATTAATTGTTTCCCATTTATAAAGTGCTTACAGATGCGTAGGCCGCACTGTCCGAGCTATAAATAGCCGCCTTTAAATAACACCAACGCATCCCTTGTATACTTAATGAGGGTACTTACTGTTTCTCTGGAGTCGTGTGGCATTCTTGAGGATAAACATGGGTACACTTAATACTATTTCCCTTTTGTGTAGAAACATGTGCTGTTATTTTGTTGTAATAAGTAAAGGTTAATATAACTTAAGTGCGCTAATGAGGAAAAATCAGGAATCGTTCTCTCTAATAAAATAGGTAAATAAGAAAATGGCCTTTTGTTTGTTTGATTGATTGATTAAAAGCATATGGTTTTCCTCATTATTAGATTTTAAAGGTAGTATTGAATAGCATTTAGATAGTTCCCCGAAATGTTAATGTAGTCGGTATGTACCCACACATGATTAACGAAGTGTACATGGCCTTATTTTTACATTCTAAGAGTAGACACCTGATTAACAGGAAGATTATATGGAAGGAGTAGCTATTTGTTTATCGTTTAGGATTCACTTAAGTCAATGACAATTTGAACAAAGTCTTTGTAATGCTAAGCCGCAGAGCAAGATTCGTAAAAAAAATATAATAACGTCCGAAAATTCAACGGTTCAAATTTTAAACTTCTCATTGTTATGGTATTTGAACAAATCCTTTGTAATACTAAGACGCAAAACACTGTTCGCAAAAATATATAATGACGTCACAAAATAAAATGGTTCAAACTTTAAAGAAATTGTCATTTATAGCAAAAAGTTAAAATAAAAATATTTTTCGATGATAATATGACATGATAACGCCTGACAACGATAATGACAATGGTTATGAACATCGCAATCGAGATTCGTGTACTTGTAACTGTATTATGCAGGGCAAGAGTTGAAACCGTCGACCTAAACAATACAAATATACGATAGGAAACGAGTCCACAATAGGCAATAAGCGTGAGTTATTATTAGAATTTGTATAATGATTTATGCAGTAAATATAGTCGTAAACTTTTATCTACGGGCAAGGACCTCGCTGTGTGTACATGTAGCGATAATGCTTTGCCTTGAGAAGGCACTTTTCTAAACAATGTATTACTGATACTAAAATATATGCGCAGAACATAATTACACATGTACGGATGATAAGGCCCGATGTATTGGACCTGTTTTGGGTTCAGCCATAAGTATTTTTGTTAACATTTTAAATTATAAGCATTTAATACTACGAAAAACCTTTCCAACAAAAAAAACTAATTTAAAATTATAAATAATTAAAATATTTAGTTTTAAAATTGATGCTTCAAAACGACTACTACTAACGATAGCCTACTCATTCATTTAAACTTTCATTTACTTTTAATACTTTCAAAACGTGCATCAATTCAAGTGAAAATGTATACGATACGAGTTATTTGTACATTGAGGTCATCGTGGTAAAGGTTATAAAACAGGCCTAATTGTTTTGATAACACTTATCTTAAGTTACTGCGCTCGATGTCACGTTATGTAACCAACTGCCTATAAATATTGTAAAAAAGATACGGGAGCTACATATATAAAGTGCATATGATCATGACATATTTTTTCTGGGTTTCCTCATAATACTTTTATGTAGTTTAGCTTAAAGTGCTAGTAACTATAACACTAGGTTGATACAACGAGGGGCTTCAGTTTTATCCCGTAGTTTGTGTTTATTAATTAGTGTTATATTATGGTATTGTACTAATTCTCGTTTAAATGAAATATTTTTAGAAAATAAACTTAATTAACAATCTATGTCAAGTAGCAAACATGTATGCAGTTCAGCTGATATTAAGCAGTAACTGCCATCTCTGGATAATTTTTGCCAACTCCATATTGAACAGGAGTCTCAGTTTAAGTTATTCACAGATATGTTGCTACTACCGAAGCTTAAGATGGCTTGTATCATCAAGTAATATTCGTGCTTTTCTGTGTTTTTCCTATATATTAGTTTAATATTACATGATATTGAAAAACACGTTATGAATTTTGAAAAATCTGAGCATTCAAACATAACCAAGAATTACCGCAATGCAATATCTTTCAAAAACCACACTCAAATCGGTCTTTCCGTATGATAGTCACGGTGCGCGGTGGCACAGCCAGGCAGATAGGCACAGAAATTAGCGTTAAATTTATATCTTTTTTGTGACAAGAGTTAAAACATAGCAACTAATTTATTGGAATTGTCCTTTAAGGGTTTTAATAAATAAATGCGATTAATTTCGTCAGCATAGATGCCTAATACACATTGTGTGGTAGTTCCGTTAACATGAAGAATGTACTTATAGGGTACGTACGGGAGCTATAAATATTTATCGTCTCTCCGTCAAATGGTCGGTCGCAGACAATCGTTCATTGTTAACAGTTGTATTACTGCCACACTACTATGAAATAAGTTCCATCATTGTAGTCAATTCCAAGTCGTACTTTGTTCAAATACAACTAAAGGCATAAGTTAACACTTTCCCTGCGACTGACAAGACTGCTGTGCAATGCGCGGCGTAACGCGATTGCGGCTCGTACACACCTGTATTGTAAGGACAAATTTGTAAGGATTACGATCAAACAAAAGTGCTGTATTTACGTCGGCGCTACTAAACTGAGGGCGGACATTACGTCTGTGTTCTTTAAGATGAGGCCCAGATGCAAGAAGTACAATATTTCAATGACTTGACAGCGCATCGTCATTCTAGAGAAATAAGCTCCAGCTTAGTGCCGCCTTCTGCAATACTGACCGGATTTTATATATGATCGCCGCAGTCAAAGTGTTAATAATACGGCAACATCTGTTCCCGGCAAAAAGTTTTTATTCAACCCGTGGTTATAAATCTGGATATGTCCGAGTAGGACTTACAATAGATATTAGTTATACCGAGGTAAAGCTGAGTTTCTCAACATAAATAAACAGTAGAGCCTTTTAAGTTGCCAATTTTTACGCCAAATATTTTTAACAGCACTATTTAATGTGTCAAACGGGCATGGAATCCATCAGATATTAAGTGTCCATTGCATTATTTGCTTATGTGAACTTTATATACTTGTCACACACACACGCGCACACACTCACACACACAGACAGGTCTTTTAATCTATCCGAAGCCTATATCATTCAAAGGTTAGGAACACTGAGTCTCCTGATCTAGGTACTATACAATGCTTACTAGGTAGGTCTCAAGCACTATATATTGTAACATTGTTATAGATATAATTATTTAATATATATTTTTTCATTGCAGTCCTTAACCATCTGAAATCATCTTGGCGTTACAAATATATTTAAACTTTATAAAGCTACATACGTACAAGTGTACAACATACAGATATCACTAAATAAAATAAAATCACTATCTTATGTTTGTTTATCATTCATTGTGACATCATACACCTGTAATTACGATAATAATTGCTATGCGATGGAATTATTTAACTCACAATCTATTAAAATCTTCTTAGGACGTTGATTAAAGTGTGCGTATCAATAAACTTTGGAAAACATTGGCAGTTATTGCTCTCGAAAAAGAAATATGTGTGGCTGCTAATAAATTACAATAAAGTTGGCCACGAGTGAGCCGTTGACGTGGCGGGCGGTTGCCGAGCTATTGTATTTTTATGTCATGAAACCAATACACGATGTTCAATTGGTAGGTGGTAAAATAAAGGTACCACTTGTCATATTCTGCTGTGAAGCCTTTTTGTGTTTCGGTTGGAGAAGTTTGATTCCCAGCTACATAGGTTATAGATCTTAACATTAGGTTTTTGTGCTGGAAAAGCAGCAAACGAGTATGCAGACCACCTAATATTAAATGATCCCGCAACCCATAAAAATCCACGTCCCAACTGCATACCATTCTTGAGGTAGAAGATAGTCGCCTCGCTTATATCGGCGTATGTAAGCGACAATCGTAACTCTCACACAGAAATTAAAAGAATTTCTTTAGGGCGGCTTATGAAAATGGCTTTGCTACCTACTCGGAACTTATAGTTCCAACATATATAGGTGTAAGTGTAATTAAATGTACGTTTGTCATATTTGCTTATTCGGGACTCTAAGGGGAGTTATGTCTCGAACATAAGTAACACAGGTAAACAAATAATAAAATTGACAAAATGAGTACATTAAACGGATATAATTCCATAACTGTAAACAGAATTGACAGACATTTATAATGCTTATTAAGTACACGCTATGACGGTATTCAATAACCACTATTTATGCATATAAGTGCCATTAGCCGCGCCTGTGTGTAGTTGTTAGATAAAAGATAATTCATTTCATTTGCAAATAAATATGTTAAGAAAAAAATTAAGTACCAGTCATTTAAAACCGTATTGCCGTTATCCGGTTTTAAGGTAAAAATATATTAACTTTCGCATTTATGGTACTATTAAGATACAATATAGTTTAAGTTTTCGCTGATTTTGGAATTAGTATCCATAGTAAAGCATGTTAACTTGACAAATTTGTATGCATATTTATTAAAATATTTTATTCATACATTACTAGATTCTGGATTTTTTTATATATTACTAAGGCATTTATTTGCACTAACCGATTTAGAACACCCGAGACAAAACTCAATTCAGGTATTCTTCTTATGGTCTCGATTAAAATTGATTACGCAATCGTAAACAGACATATATAAATAGTTAACACATACATAAAGCCAGTCTCTGCAGTCACTTTTTCTCTAAGATTGATGCAAAATAGGCAGAGCTTACACAGAGATCGATACGACGATCACATTGAAGTCTTTCGTTCGTTGCTTTGACAAGAAATATTTAAGTATCACAAAAAGGTACAGACAACGAAACCTTGTCTATATGACGAACTAACTTCATAAAAAATTCAAGATTAATTTTCGTCTCTACCATATTTTATAATGGAAAATTGTGTCTGTTATTATTATTGGTTTTACAAATGTCAACCTAATTTTACACTCATTACATATTTATGTTGGGATGATAGGTTGTATTATGACTGGCAGTATTAAGTATATTGTGAACCGACCCTGGAATTTTGTTTGTACGGGTCTCTTCACACTTACCGACTTCGAATCATGTAACATAACATATACTGTAAGTGGTGAAACTACAGTTCGACTAAGGGGCTATCACCGCCACCCTCTGTTATCACTTTATATTATAAATAGTCTTCCTTCGCATCTATCTGTCTGTCTGTTCATGATAAACTTAAAAGGTATTGGACGGACTTTGTCACAGTTTTCAACAATAGATAATTTGGTTTCTGAGGAAGTTTTTGGCGCATTTTTTTTTGTAAATTGAGCGAGAGATTAAATAGTTAAATATAATACAGTGATTCAGTCGTCGTTAGAAATAGATGTTTTTATTGTTCGAATTTGCAACTAGGTAATAACTGGATGCATGTTGGAAAGAACAATAATGTAAGTAAATATAAACTCTGTTAACCGAGCGATGCTGGCCTGGGTCGCTAATATAACATAATCATTTGTGTTTCTATTAAAGATGTGTGTTGTGAGCTAAACTTACAACTGAGGCGAGTATTCAAGAACAGTAATGCTTCTTCGGTCCTATTTTGGTTTATATTTGGATGGCCATATCTTGTAACTACCAATTAAAATCAGATGACTTGCAAGCTCAGTCGCTACTCATCTAACATAAAAGGAAATTGTTTCATTTATGATGTTGTTAATAAAAGAAAAAATACTGTCCGGCTCACTGCGATTCTGCGTCGATATGTGTAAGGAGCCTCTTACACGATCATCGCCGCAGCTCCGGCCGGATTGTGATGTATTAACATACAAAGCCTCCAATGATTTAAATCTATGCAAAGCCCCGTACGACGGGCGGAGCGGTTTATGCATCCTCTGCAGACAGTGGGCAGATGAATAGAGCTACTAGGAATCGAGATCGAATGAGACCACCAATGTGATCTATGGCGACTGTATGTAAGGGCAAGTTTTATGTCTAAACAAATAAGTTTGTTGTAGCCGACCATAGTAGATGGTTGAAAAATAATGTACCTATTACGATAATTAAAACACGGCATTTTTCGAATACGTTAAACGAACATGTCTATTTTTTATATATTTACAATAATGAAAATATTAAAATTAATTATAATAAAAGCCTAACCTAAACAATCTAAAGGATGTCCGTGCCCATGCGACATGGTACCACGAACACTAGCCGCATTTCGAGCATTCTCGCGTTAAATAGCGATCGCAATTCTCTGCGCGAGATATTAACCAGCCCTTTTGTCACCGGCAGCATTGATCAATATCGGGTATGACTAAAATATCTGTTTGCGATTTGTAACAATTACAAACAAAATCAGTTTCCTCGTATTGAATACCACACAATGTGTACCAATACTGTAGTCATTTATCCCGTGCACTTTGTATCAATTTGCTTACAATGATTGTTCTTCGTCACAACTGACGAATTTGATACGCTTATCAGTTTACCAATATTCCGACCGCATACAAAATATTTAATTAGAGCGAGTTGTGACGTCAAACCACCGTCTGACCTATGGAGTGTCCGACAGAACTATTCCAGTGTAGGTATTATTAGTGACTGGTGAACCGTACTATTTATAAACTTCTCTAACAACTTGTTATTATCATACCGTCCATGTTAATATAAAGTAGAAAGTTATCGGGTTGAGTTTAAGAAAAATACGATATTGCATTGTGTTGTAGCATCGTACCGTGTTATCAACTAATATCGTAAGTTATTAATCATGACTAACTTCTCACGCATGTTAGTTCATAACACACAATTTGAACGCATGTTCTTGGCAAAGGATGAAGATTATTCTAACATAGTTTTTTTTCAAATTATATATGTACTCATACTTTACACAAATAAATTATTTATTCATACAACACTATATTGTTGTTTCTTTTTTATTTCATTTCTTTAAAATTATTAAATTCTTGCACAAATGTACACTGCGTCTTTCCACTTTCATATTCAGTTTTTATTCTTTCTCTATATATCTTTCTTCTCATTCTAATAATATACTTTTATGCAACTAACAAACTGCTTTAATATATTTGTCTAAAGGTTTATTTCATATTAATTTTATTGGGTTACTGTAAAAGTGGCAAGTAATACTATCTCGTGTAATCAATCTTAAAAAATAATTTTCTTTTACAATAGTAAACTTTAACAAATTAACGGTAAAAGTAAACTCCTAACACGAAGAAGGCAGCCTATAAACATATCCAATTAATGGAATTAATAACCTTATTACGTAGACTCCGCTCGGCGATAAAGCCCTGCCTCGTTTTGGCTCTAATTTGCGATTGCGGCGGTCACGCAACGGGAATAAAACAGTATTATGGACTACACGCTTTGATTTTAGTAAGAGCAGTGATAACAAGGTCAAATTTACATTTATTTATCCTTAGCATACACATACGTATACATATACAGAATACAATACAGAATAAAGATTCAAGCTTCATATTCACTTGTGGGAGCTTATTTCTGACCTAGGCTTAAGTATACTTATGGATATGTAGCAGGTGCGCGCGTGCTTGCGTGCGTGCATGGTAGTATGCGTCCATGCATGCGAGCATGCGCCCACGCATGGGTGCGTACGTGTGCTTTCTATATTTATGCGTCATAAGAAAACGTATTTACATGTGTTACACTCATAAGTGTTTAAGGGAAATGTGAGTTTGATGTGAATGTGAGGGCTTTCACAGATAAACAAATGATATTTGTGGACGCAAATCTCCAGACCAGGATACCTTATTTCGCAACAACTAGAACCTCATTTCCATGCACTTATAATAGGTTTATAGCCTACTCACAATAATTATAATTTATATTTATGTGTTTGCATCTTACCTATTGCTTTGCCCGTAAACTAAATGTCTGCACGCCCACACGACCGTTTAGCCAGACAAGGCAAAATTTACGCGTTTCCAACAATACGAATCCAGTTTGCCTGCAGTTTGTGCTTTTGTGTAACGAGCCCCTTAAATGTTAGTAGAAATATTGCACTAATAATCTAAAATAAGGTATATAAATATAAAATTCACTTTCTCGAAAAAAAAACGAATGCGATCTTAACGATGCGACTTTACCGGGAGTGACATATGATATTTTTTCATAACAATAAATCTAGGATTCGTCTGTGCAAATTTAAAAGCAATGCACAGTATTCCGAAATTACTAACCAACAAAATAAATATAAATAACAACCCATTCGAAAATCAACGACAACACAACGACATTACTTCGAAAATTGACACTTACATTTTGAGTTTGTTTATTGGTATCTGTCCCGGAATGATCGTTTTGCACAAATTGGAAATACGCGTGGAGAAAATAACTGGACTACGGCGGGTGTCTTGTACCAGCAAAAGGAATGCAGGCCTATTACACGATCGAGTGTGATAAATGTTCTCAATTACCATCTATCTATAGAATTGCTCGCAATGATACGGACCTCATGCTTTAATGATGATTAAACAAAATTAGAGAGTTGCAATGGGATTTATATTTATTTTGAACGAGATGTCAATGATGAATTTCAATATCCTTTGTCAGTTTGAGCGTTACCGAACCGTTTTTTATTGTATGAAACTGCTATAACAATTAAATCAAAGTCAAAACCTACGCAACATCATTTATAAATAAAGAAAAACAGACATTTTGACCAATTGATAACCTTCCTAATGTTTAGAAACCTGTTAAAAGGATATAAGATTTATAGAGGTTATAAGATAACGATTAATCGGAATTGTTAAGACTTGTACTAATTGTTCTACCTTTATAAGGAGATCAATACTCGAAGTGGTAATAAGTCATTAGAGAAGGCAGCCACGCCCGGGGCGAAACCCAGGCTTTAGAGAAAATGATAATTAATGTAAAACTGTCCCTCTTCGAGCAATTTTCTCTAGTACAGCTCGTAAACAACGATTAATCTAACGCCCTTTCACGTCCTACATTTCCATTTGTTTCATTTCTAGTATGTATTTTTGTTTAGTCCTGTTTTTTTTGCCTTAAGATAATATAAAAGTTGCAGTTTTTGTTTACGACATGTTTCCAAATATTTCTGTAAGATTTAAACCAGTCGTAGAAAATGTGGTTTATTTGTTGTAGTAAGATTATAGTTAGTATACAGTTATATTAGTATTAAAAAGATAAATGTGCTTGCGCATTAAGTGTTTAAATTCACGAAACTAACTAACGAATGAAAAGTTTTAAAATTAAAAGAAATTTTCACGATAGCTTTTTGAAAGGTGGTAGAGTCGGTAGAAATCGCCCTGGGCGGCACCACCGCCACCATCATAACCCACCGTAAAGCAACATGTTCTTCATGTATTGTATTTTGGTTGGGAAGGTGTGGTTGCCGGATACACATTATTGGAGGCGATCATCTTAGTTCTCAAGAACAGGAACGCATCCGCGTCCATCCTTAAATAGAACTTCTGTTCTGTTTGAGATTGGACGTGGTTGTCCATGGGCTGCAGTGATCACCCATTTCTTGCTCTTTCATAATAAAAAAAAGGTTCAATTAAATTTGGGAATCAGTTTAACACAAGTCATTTCCATATCACTGATTCGTTACTCATGAAACACACATGATAACATCACACGTTACTTTTGAATAAGCATCAGAATTGCGGTCACTTGCGAATTTTGCCACAAACGAGAATTGGATTTATAAGCGGTTGCTTATCTTGGCGTAAATCAACAATACTGAAATGAAGATTGCGTCGAGGTATTTTTATGCAAATTTATGAAAGCATCGGAATGTGGCCAATATACTCACTTAGCAACATAAATGCATATAATATTGATTGGTGATGTTAATTGAAATTGTCAAGATTCTCTCGCATACCTGAAACAAATGGAAAACAAGTATTATTGATTAAAGATTTTTATTAAAAAAATAATAAGACCCACTCGAAAAATTACAGAATTATAGTTTGACTGGGGAGGTCCCACCGCCGCCCTTATAATCCGCCGTAAAGCATTTCTTGTGTTTCGGTTGTAAAAATGCTTTTGCCGGCTGTACTTTAAAGCGAGGCGACCATCTTAGTCCTCAGGAGTAGCATCTACGTTCGCGCTCACGTAGGATTTTGGTCGTGTTTGTGGTTGTATGTGGATGTCTATGGGCTGCGACTACATAACATTAAGTGGTTTACATGCTCGTTTGCTACTCTTCGCATATAAAAAATCACACTACGACAAAATCACAAATTCAAAAAAAAACTGACATGATCGCAAGGAGAGCTGGAAATCTTAGCAAAAACCGGTAAAAAATGTTCCCAGTAGATGTCAACTGCACATGAGACCCAAGCTAATGCAATGTTCGGTCGACTTCCTGATTGAATTGAATTAAACCTTCCGAAGCAAATATGAATGGTATTGAATTCAAACAAAACTTTTGTAGTGGCAAGCAGCACAACAATATTTGAAGAAATTATTACATGAAACCTTGAAACTTCAGTAGATTATAATTAAAACCAAAGCACTAAGATAATAATGATGTTAATGGCACCCATAATGTAATAAGTAATATTACGCCCCTGGAGCATACTTAATGACAATGTTTCGCCTAACACCATTATTACTATAGTTAAATTGTCATCTATTTTGACTAACAATTTGAACTTCATCAATTTCAGGAATTTGAATAATATTTTTAAAATTTTAAAGTTTGTTCAAATAGAATACGATTAAATTTGCCCTTTAGTGAATTAAATCAATTGAAAATCGAAGTACTATAAATACCTGGGCCCAAGCGCGGCGCAGTAGTCCATTAGATCCGGCAGTCGTTCCGAACCAGTCACGGCTCATTGGAAACGTTCAATGTCGGGTTTGCTCCGGCAACATTTTGCATGAATATGCACTTCTCAATGCAAGCGGTGCCCCGCTAAGATAATTATCATGAATCATTAAACAACAAAAATAGCTATTTACGCATTGTTTAAATGAAACACGGTTTGTGCATCAGTGATATTTGATTTGAGATTGAACAACACCTTAGAGTAAATTGTGTTTTAAATCTGTTGATATCAAAATCATTTATCAAAAATAAACAACCTTAAATCGTTAGTCGTAGGTACCCGGGACATAGTAAACTGTATCTATCCCACGATAATATTAGTTTAAAATTATATGTATACTTGCTAACACTCTTTTTATGTTAAGTTACCCGTACTTGAAGAATAGTCAAATTAATTTGAACTACTACAGTTTAAGCATTGTTACAAACTACTCATATTAATTTGGCGCAGCTCAGCGGAAAATGGTTCCGAAGATAAAAGTACCCGGTTATCGATTGACGTAGATTATGCAATCGCGTCATGTGCTTTGCATAGATTTGGAATGGATTTTTCAATGATTTTGTCAAGAAAATATCTTAAAGTGGCGTTTGGTATAGATTTTATTTACATTTAGTAGACCTAATAATAGAATAATGTTGAAGCTCAGAAATACTATAGTTATGAGAAAATATTACCGTATCGGTTATGAAAGTACTTATTATCTTACACTAAGCGAAACTTGATCTTCCGGTTCATTGCTCTGGCGTCTTATAAGTACAGAGCGCTATAGATTAGTAGCGTAAAAGCATGTTTATTCAGTTCCTCAATGCAGGTGTTATCGACGGTCACGTAACCGACACCCAGCGATCAATGCCCTGTCATCCCGGGCTGCCTTTCTCCGTCTGCCGGCCGTCTGGCCCGCCGGTCGCGCTCCAACGAATAGATGAGATAGCACTTTCCAATCATTAGCGCCTGTTTGGGACTCACAATGACCGTCCATTTTTTTCCACTCGAGACTGCACTTAAAATTACATTAGCTATACATGATTCAAATTATTTTATACATTGGTGTTTTCGAATTTCTCCTATTGGCTACCTGGCGGAGGTATAAAACTTCGCATCTATTTATCAAATGGACATTTTATTATTAATAGAAATTAAAAGGTTTTTGAGTAGGAGATAAATTTTATTGTACGAATGTAAGTATTTATCGAATTACATATAAGTATATCATAACTGGCCTTGGCTATGACGAGTTTAGTCGGACTAAATATGAACTTACAATGTATACTTATGTATAAAAATGTATACTTTTATATTTGATGGCACCTACTTGACCACTATGCTGAAGAAATTTATGCAATAGTCAACTCTATCGGTTCGCTAGCAATAAACTTAATGGTTGAATATCGCGTGCAAACGTCTAAGTTATCAGGAGCATTGCTGAAACAATCTTTGCCAATTAGTCTTTTATACTCAGGTTTCGTGACTGCGGACAGGCAACTGTGCGGTTAATAAATGGCGAGTAAATTAGCGAGGAGACTTCATAGATGTAGGCTTTAATTCGGGAACTAATAGAATTATGTTTCGGCGAGACTAATTAAATAATAACAGAATGTTGTCACGGGATGATTAAATATATGAAATAATTTTAATGACGATGTTATGAATGTCATTATTCATGATAAAAATTAATCAGGTGCGTTGACTACAGTAAGTTTTGTAAATGCTAATATGTATGTATCCAATTAAATACACATACATAAAATCAACGACCGATCGATTAGAACATTTAGAGTTTACGGAGCGACCTAAGTTCACTCCGATTGTTCTACTGGCTTCATAATGGTGAAAACTCTGATGAACAGTTTGTCCTGGTGCCTACAAAAATTTATCTCTACCGCACGACTCACCAAACGTTGAAGTTCAACTGGATTCGTGGTGGTCCTCCACGGTTCGATTTTGTGTTCATTTAGACCACGTAAGTGCTCTTGTAACGAAATTCCTCGTGATGTATTTTGAACGCTATAACATGAGGCTCTTCAAAAAGGAGTAAAGAGAACTTTCGTTCAAAGTCGATTTCTGGCGATTATTCTGGTATTGCAAATGTCCATAGACAACGGGGGCTGCTTTCCATTAGGTTGGCCGTCTGTCTTTTAGTTAGGTTAATCTATACAAAAATTAATTATATATATAAATAAGCTACCTACCCAATTAAAATCACCACCACATTAACTATGTTTAATAATATTTTATACGTTCGTTAAATCCGTAAAAAGTGTAGGTATATGTATGTATGTGTACACTCGTTGAATTTGAGGTTAAGACTACTTGGGAGTTTCGGTACGAATGAGCCCTCTTATGTGTGAGCCTTCCGTGATGTTATCAGCGTCGAGACCTAGTTCGTTTAATATTTCGCTTTTTCCTATTGCATATACTCACTATGTTATTTTGGTGTTTCGCTTGAGCGTATTAAATAGAATATAAGAATATAGTAGTAGGTTATATAAGTTCATGGGATGAAGTTATCAAATTAACTGCATTTTTTTTGCGTTTTATATTTTATATGAGAAGGTTAGCAAACAAGCATTCAGCCTCCATTAATGTTAAGTAGTAGCTGCAGCCTATGGACTACGTGACTGAAGGTGAATCTACGCTAGTTCGTAGATGCGCCGCTACTCCTGAAGGCTGTGGAGAGGAAGGATAAGATTAGATGTAGCCGGCAACCCGTAGCTCTCCAACCGAAACAAAAGAACGGCTTCGAATCTGTTCTACAACCTGCATACTCCTTTATTGCTTTCTTGGATCAGTATTCGATAGGAATGGGAAGTCTACTGTGAAAATGATCAGTTGACACATTTCACACATTTTCACACAAAGCCGTCTGCATTGGCGACTCCTCTGGAGTTGCAAATGTCAGGTGGCCCGTCTGCCTTTTCGTCAGGCTAAAATGTATGAAAAAAGTCATACAGTGAATACTTTAATATTTTAATGCAGTGAATATTTTATGTAATATGAGTAGCAAACGAGTCACCAATCTACTTGACGTTAAGTGGGCATTGCAGTCCACTTGAATCTGCTCCAGATTTCAAATAGAGTAGAGTCCTACTTGAAGCTAATCACAGACTCATTGCTTTCCTTTACGAATAAAATAAAACGATAATTTAGTCCATCTGAATTCTCACTCTAAACCATAATTTAATTCATAAGCAGAGACGGCTTACGAATCCATTTTATGTCAAAAGTGGAAGGTATATACGTTTGTCTCCTCTTTCCCTTAAGGGCTCTTATAATAAAGTTCCACGCCAAATATAAACATAGATTTGTTTCAAGCCTTTTGACCTTTGCAATCGCTACATATTTAACAAATATGGGACATAAGTAAGTTGTAAGCTAGACACCTTATACATTAATAATAGCAAATAGAACAAAGAGCTGCCGTTTATGCCCATTGTATGCTTACGGATGATATTTATGAAAAGAAGTGTGAGAAAAAGAAAAAAATGAAGTGAAGGAATAAAAAAGGACATTAAGATACAGCGAATGTGTATGAGGATTGATGTAAACTGGTGTTATTATTATCGTAATTTTACTGTTCAAAGCTTTCTGCAGCCAGAGGTAATATTTATTGAGAAAATATACAGGTTTTACGGTACCTGATTTCAAAAATAGTATTGAGTGGAATGCTCGAATAAAATAAATGTTTTTGCTGCGCAAGGAAGATAAGATGGTAGTATCAATTGCCAATACAATCAAGAGACCACGTAGACGCCTTCTTTCATGCGTCATTCTAACTATATACTATACTTGTATATTATAGATGCAAAAGTTTGTTTTTCCTACTTTATAGCTTTATATAATTGGACAGGATTGTTTGCGGAGGACTGGATTTATATCGTCGTTTAAACCATTCTATCTATGACTATTACCGTGCAGAAGTCCCTCCTTACAAATAGGGAGATCCCAAATAGGGAGAGGGTGGCAAATTCCGTCACGCTACTCCAAAGCGATTTTTTGGAGATATAGGTTTCACACCGTTCATAAGGCCTTGGACAAGGCGACAGCCACCTATCAATTACAACTGTCGCTGACTGCTTGACGTCCCCTCCGAGTGTAAAGCCTAGCTAAATGTGCTGTGTGGCTTCCGATAGTTTTTGGTAAGTGAGTGAGTTCAAACTTGAAGAAGCAGTTGGGCATCTTTTGACGATTCACCTCAACACCGAAAAAATTAAATGTCGATTGAAATCTTAGCCAATTCAAGTCCACAAAAACAATGGTTGACATTTCAGATATGTCGCAAGCCTTGACACCTGTGATAGCGTGTTTCAGTGCCAGTCGCGTGTCGCAATGTCAATATCAAGAAATTTCGCCAGTCGCGTTCGTGGATTCAAAACCTTAAACAATGTGTGCAAATTTTTGCAAATGTTTATTGGTCAATATTTTCTACGAATGTATTTTCGTTATCTTCAATGTATTTAATACTAAATTTCATACGCAAAAAAATATCACAAAATATGTATAAAAATAAAACAGTTCACTGTCTAACGTTATATTTTGTATCTTTTCATGAGAGCCTAATTTACGCCGTAGGGCATACTGACACGGAATCGCTGTAACAACCGTCTCATGTATACGATCAACCTACGTGAAATTAAACACTACAATTTAATATGAAAAATAGTGTAGAAATAAAACATATTCCACATTTTAGCTTTTAATATTTTTACATATACATTATGTGTGAGAGACATACAAAATCAATACATACAACGACAAGTAAATTATTCTTGCATGGAATCCTAAAAGCAATCAATACAACATAAAAACGAAATGTCTGAATTTTATTTGTAGAACTGAACCAAATAAATCACTGGCTTATTTTGGAAGCACACATTTTATCAAATACTAATAAAGGTTTACAACAAATTATTAAAAGGTTTTACGTAAAGGTTAAGGTCGAAGAAAGGTTAGCAGGTGCTAAATACTAGCGTAATTATAAAGCTCTCTACGCTAAACCTTTTTGGGCAAAAAAATACTTGTTTTTCTTTTGCCCCATCGGTCCCGATTTCTGTAAAGATAGCGTAAACAACTGTAAATAGATATTTCTAACAAAATAGGAGCAGAACCTAAACATTATTTTTGTCCTGTATAGTCCAACTATAAAAAATATTAAGAATGTGCGGTGAACTTATCGGTCACAAATATAAGTGATGCGTTTTGGTCCTCGGAGTAGTAATGCATGTACGACCTTAGTACTTTAGCTTTGTTTGAGGCTGCGTGTAGATGTGTACGGGCCGCAACGACTACTTAATATCAAGTGGCCTGCGTGCTCGTTTTGTGCTCTTCCCAAATAAAAATATGCAACTGACGTATAGCCATCAGTAGCGCTTATAAACGCATCAATTAGAATTAGCTAAATCTGTAAGTATCTATTGGTTCTCATTGTCGCCGTGGAACGATGTAGTAAGACAAAATTTGTTCTTAATAGTAATAGGCACGCAATAATTATACATTTCAAATTTTATTTTATTGTTAAACCCTAAAAGGGCACCTTCTGATAATCTACTCAATCAATAAAATTTCGAATCCTACAATTATAAGACTAGATCTTCAGGTTTTAAGGTCTATTGTGACACTCAAATCATTAAGAACAATTTATAGATGTATTATAGATGTTCAACTTATTTATATGTACATGTCCGTCGGGTATAATCGATCCTAATTAATTTTACCATTAAAAGAGAATCATAAAAATAGTACCTATTGAGTGAATGAAAGGTCACCTATTTCTCCGAAAACGACGACATTCCGCGAATTCACTGCAGAACTCCGGAACGAGAATAGAGAGTTAACTGAGGATCCGTTCTAAACAATGTGCGGAATTCACAGAGACACATTCAGTTCCTGGTGACGCTGTTTAAATGTTTGCCTGTCTTTGGTGCATGGCAATCTCGATAATGGCTGAACATTTCTGACGATTTAAATAGAACTTTTTTGTAAAACTGGAATAGATAGAAGATAAGATAAGAAAGCGACTTGGACAAACAGAGACCTTAAACCAACCGTATTTTATTTTATGAATTTCAGGTAAGATTAATATTAAATGGTAATAGTGGTTATTGGTATTTTCGTGATTGTTTTTCAGTACTATGTATTAGCTTGAGAACAAATTTAACGTGGATTTCAATAATTTTGGAAAAGATTGAGTATTAGACTAGTTGCTGCAGCGACTTTTTTCAAGTGAGCTTCAATTTTCGGACTTTCCACATTTTCTAAAAGCAAAAAGTTCTCATGTACTGTACCAGTAACTTTCAAATTGACATATTTTTTTATTTATAGACCGATTGAAATGATACGAACACTAAATGTTATGTGTGTGTTAGCTTACTGCAATACACGAGTGCCAACCGTATTGGAATCGGTTTAACTGTTTCTGAGATTAACACGCACAAACTCGCAGACAAACAAGTAAACCAAGACAATCAGTAAAAAAAACTGCAGTTTCGTTTTCTATAGCATTAATAAGTCTCTTTTAACAGTTTTTCTTATATATGTTTCATATACGACCAGCTACCAGTTAAATAATTTGTATATGTATAGACGTGAAATTATCTGTTACTTTCCTGCAGATATTTTAAATTAAAAGTTCGATGGTGGTTTATTGTAACACGGTTGTTACCGCTCTTAGACATCTTTAACCACCTCCATATATAATAGAAGATAGGTGATAAAACCTAGAATTGTAATAGGGAAGGGTTGCTCATCAGGATTAGCTTAGATGTTCATCTTTTACGTGAAATTCGTGAACGACAAATGGAAATTACTTCAAGATGGGTATTATAGATACTAGGTTACATGCAATGTAGCGATACTGTGTTTAACAAATGTAAAAAAATATACTAACACTAACTTGAATAACAAATTTTATTATTTCGTTTTAATTGTAAGTATTTATCAAGCAATGATTTCGCTTATTTATAGCAATTGGACATAATAGCGTGATGAAAAGATAATTGTCGCTAAAAATAGAGGTTAAAGTGACATAATTGAGCTGACTTGTTGGCCTGACCTTGCCCATGATGAGATTAGACACGTGCGAAGCAGTAATTCATTATTGGATCTATCATCTTGATCACTTTAAGATAAATAAACGAAGGGATATAATTGTATGGTTCCGTAACACATTGAGATTGTAGGTAGTAGGTAGATGATATTAGTGTCAAAAGGTCCAATAAAGCAGACATCGGGATGAGATGTAAAATAAATCGGGATTTTGGCTTTCATATCGCGATGCCCAAAACAATGAAATTACAGCTTTTTTCAGTAAAATTATTCTATTGTCAGAATAATCAATGTAAATTACGACCCACGGATTTTGTTGACCGATTCCAAAAATGAACACATTTAATATCCCGATCAAGACATAATGTGGACCGGTTAGCAGAGCCCGTAATCAGACTACAAATATCTATTAAAAAAAACTTAAGGCTGATAGACACCCTTAACCTCTATCAAACAAGAGCGGCGAGTCGCAAAAGCAGAAGAAAACGAGAATCATTAATAACGGGCGGAAACATTTAATTAATTTCAATCGATACCAGTTAATAGTTTCATTACACCGTTAAGAATAATGAATCATGCTATTATGTTTGATGACGACGAGATGCGATTGTAACTAGTGATTAAAGGCATGAATAACAATTTACGATTAACGTTCACATAAGGACCGGCTGACGCGGGGAATCTACGTATTTTACGTCAACAGTTTATAGCGTACGTCCTAGTTCAAAGCTATAAAAAATGAATGCTTTGCGATAAACGCCGTATATACACGTATGTTTGTATGGCATTTTCCAATCCCGGCTTTAGTTTTCTAATATTTATTGGCGGGCAGCGCTCTCATGGGACAAGTTGTTGTGCAATGGAACACTAAACTACGTCGGTGCAATCTAGATTGTTGCAGATAAAACGTTGAGCTCTATTCGCACCATCGACTTCTGTTATGTCTGCGAAGGTTTATACTTTGATAGTGCTAGAGTACATTGGCGTGTCTTTTGCTTGCTATCCGTTGTACCCTTGCCTTGTTCAACATTTTATTATTAGTATTTAGATAGTAAATAGATAAGCTCTATGGGTACTTTAAAATAAATTTACTGTATTTATGTATGGCCACATCAACAATTGGAATGAGATATAGGAGCGAAAGCACTAGTGAATTTTATAGACTATCAGAAGCAGGTTGTATAACAAAAAAAAATAATTTGATAGTCTTCTTTGTGTGTTCAACTAATAACTAGCAGAGTCCAGATCTCGTACTGAGACTGTGACTTAATAGACTGGAGTTATCTGGCTCACACGAGTGGAAGATAAGTGGATTATGCACCTCCGTCGACTAACTAATTATTCGCTTACCATTATTTAGATAATGATAATTTTTGTAGTTTTTAGAACGGTTATTCGAACGGGAAGGCACCACTATCATTCTCATAATGCACCCTGAAGCATTCTTTGCATTTCAGTTGAAGTTGCGGTTATCCTTAAAACGAGCATCTCAATTATGAGAAATGTCTCAGTTCTATTTAAGTTTGTATAAAGATTTGCATGGAATGTATCGACAAAAAACATCACTCATATAAAGTAATAATTAAATGTGGTACTTTATATTGTCTCTGAATAAAACGAGCGTAACTGCGACTCCTAACGAGTTAAGAGATATGATCGAACATTTCAGTATGATCGAGCATTCATGTGACATGTGTGAGACAGCTCTAAGAGGAATATTGCTCAAATGGTTGGTGATGGAAATCAATATCACATGTAGGTCGCCTTTATTAAGAAATTCCAACTCCATATCCAATCTAAAGTCTTATTTTACATCCCTTCAATCCATGTATAGTATTATACTAACTCCTAGGTTGTGATGCTCATTTGTAGGATATGGTATCCTTATAACAGTTTTTAAACTGTCCCAATCTGTCTGGTAAACTTGGGGACGACAGAATCGATTTTAACGGGTCTTTCACCCAACGTCATATGATTTAATAATGAAAGAATACTTCCTATTTTACTTCGAATTACATTTTTTTATAACAAAATGCCGGCCAAGATCATTACGAAGCAGATCAGCAGAATTTATTTGCTGGTTTGTCCCGTTATCCTTTTATCTTTTCCACTAAAGAACGATAAACAGTGTTAAACCTCACGAAACTACATTTATCTTTACACAATAACTGTTTTGTCGCATAGGATAAAACAATCCTACCATTAATAGCCATATCAATTTTTCACATTAATCCTCACGATAGATTCGTATGTACCAATTAATACAATTCAACTAGAACAAGGCAGCGAACAAGCTACAAATCGCGTGCAGCAAGTTTCTGTCCATGAAACAAAACGAGTCAATTTCCACGATCGTAAAACTCAGCTCACGAAATGGCAACACTGTTAAAGAGACAATAGATTTCAGGGAAAGTTTTGTATAACAAGAAACATCAATAAAGGTCAGTGTTACTAACAAAAATTACTTTACAAGCCATTATATATCATTATCGTCATCAATACATTACCTTAAATACTACATCAATCCTGTTTGGGTTGAATACTGATGATCGTAGTCTTCACTTACCATCAGATTGTATGTTTCTTCAAGTGAACGAATTGTATCTTTATTTTTATGTGTAATATACCCAGGAAACAATCTTATTATAAAGAAACATATTTATTGCTATAGTACTCACGAAAAGCAAAAAAACTCGAGTCGTAAAATCCACATTTAACTGTTGAAAGACAGTTGGCAATGGCTCCCTGGAAACATCGTACGCTAGTATGATAGGTGTACATGCGTATATGTGCAGATGCAGTTGCCAGTGATCGGCTACAGATAGCTATTAAAGAAGATAGATAGGTACAATTAAGTTTCCGAATAAGATACTTTTGTACGATAAACACAGTAGCGTGTTTCGACATTAAGGCTTAGCTATCAATCCCTGAACAAATGTCGTAAGCGACAATTTGTAAATGGGCGAATATTTTTTGTCAGTCTCTCTAATGAAATTCTTAAAATTAATTATAATAAAAGCCTAACCTAATCAATCCAAAGGTAGTCAGAGTCCATTCCAAGAGCGCTAGCTGCATTTCCGTGTTGAATCGCAATTCTGTGTGAGATATGCAATCGCAATCGCAGTTCTCTGTGTGAGATATGAACCAGCTCTTGTCACCGGCGACGTCGATCAAACGTGGTAATTGTTTATAAAATTTTTTGGCAAGCGGACCCTACGGACCAAGGGTTTCAAAGCCAAGAAAAAGAAATACGTAATCACTGCTTAGTGGGACATATATGTATGTATTTACGCCGGTTGGCTTCTTCCAAGTCTCTCTTGAGGTACGTGTTTTCTTGAAAAGAGATGAACCTGTTCTGTGCATGGATACAGGAATTTTTGGATAGCGTACATTGATCCAAATTCAGAAAAATAAACGTTTGAACAACCGCAATACCGCTGATTAGTGTATGGTTTTGATGCTCCAACTCTCGTGGGACATGAAATGTGTCATTTTACATGCCATGCCACCCAAGCCAGCCGAGTTACTAAAAAATGAGAGTATCTCCGATTACCCACAATAGCTCGTACTTGCCTACCTACCTAAGTAAGTAACTAAGTACATAGCACCACCCGCGGCGCCGCGCCGGTCAGATGGCTTACCTTCTAAATGAATTTGTCGGGTTCTAATGTAAATATAATGGCAAGCCACAAAAACAATTACCGTTCGCTACTTAACATATTATTGGACAATTTTTGCCAACTCTTGCAATCTATACTAGTATTATGAAGACATTTTGTCGTTTCATTTGTTTGTATATGAAGCTTCGAAACGATTGGACCGATTTTCGGCATTTTATCACTAATAGAAAACTACGATATCCGCAAGTAAAATAGGCTATAAATTAGTTTGTTTTTCTGTTTTTCTATGCGCGCTAATCTCAAACAATTTAACCGATTTCAGTGCGAAGTTTACTATTCTATTGCAGCAAGCTTCAGTTAGTATTTAATGTTCGTTTCATTTTAATCTGCCAACAAATAAATAAAAATTATGTCAATTTAAATTTTACGGGTCTGAGTAAGAACATTTTACTTTAAAATATAAGAAAACCCAAAAATTAAAGCCCATGTGAACGAAGTCATGGGCCGCAGCTAGTATAGAATAAACATCATACTGTTTATTTAATTCGTAACACTACACTGAGCAAATAATTGAGCAAAAAAATTGGAAGTAAATGGCAGAATAGAGAACTCTTATTTAAGCCAATATTATACGAGTACTCAACTTTGTTGTACACACACGGGAGATATTAAGCACAATCTATCAACATAATTTTTTATAGCCTTATGTCTAGGAAAACAGAGTTGTTGGTTGCGTGAATCTACCGAACTTGATCTGTGCTCATTTGTTCCAAAGCTTTTATATATAATAACTCAAGTCTGATATTCATTCATAGATTGTTCAATCACTTTAAGCCACTTTCTCAGGCAGCCGGACGCGATTTCTCCATCAATCACAACATAGAAAGAGATGACATTGAAAAGTTTTGAAGATGACCAACGTCGTCGCTTGCAATTATAATCAATTTAATATTTAATTAGCTGTAAGGCTTAAAAAATAGGTTTGAATCACTTATTACTGTTTATTTAGATGGCCAAAACGAGTGTAATATAAAAACACATAAAATGTCTAGCCTGCAGTTTATTTGATCATTTGGTCCTATTTCATGGAAATAGAAGTGCCCATCTGATGTCTATCATAGATGCGTTGTAGCTCCAGAAGACCAGGATGATCGCCTTATATGTAAATGGACCATAAATAAAAGTTAAAAATACTATAATGACATTGGATTCCATACAACATGTTTAATATTGTTCATTTTTAACTTGTTTTGTCTTTGCTCCGGACAATTACACAATACCTTGGAGTTACATACATGATTTTTAAACTAATATCGTAGCGGACCAAATATATCTTAATATATAATGGATATTCACAACTTTATGTTAATATTTTCAGGCAACTGGGTATTAAGATAAACTTTAAAGTTGCATTCTTCACATAATATATTATGAGTATTATTGCAGAACTTTTTATTAGCCAAAGCCACCGTAAAAGTCATAAGTCAAGCTGAATGAAAATATCGGTCTATATGTAACTTTTTATCGTCTAAAGAGATAATGCAATAGACCTTTCACTTATTAAAACCAATGACAGTAGCAAGACGTACTTTCCTTTGATCGTTATCTGATAAATACAATTATAATCTTCACTTTCATATACAAAATCCATAAAGCCATTAGGCGCACCAGTGACCCATTGACGAATGTGTGCTACCAACAACGAATATATTCAGCGGATTATGTTCGTTAACTTGTATGTAATAAAGAGCAAAATACAATACACAATTTCAATAGTGTTGATAAAAAACATAACGATTATTCATTATGAATGAGCTCGTGTGCACGATAAACATATGATAAAAAACAATTAGAAAGGACGTTTGGAATGTTCTTGACTTAAAGATTTGCTTGTGATAATGTGAACGAAGATGTACATAATGGTATGTACATAGTATAATGGAACGGATTCCACAGAAATTTACGCGGGTTTGGAGTTTATATAGAAAAAGCGTTGACAATACAAATTCATGTCAAATGTTGCCACATCCTTTTTTAGCGTAAAGATTTCGGAGGACTAGATACCGACTCGCTTACATAATTCTAATATTTATATTTATATTTATATTTATGTGTGCCCATAGGCGGCAGTGACTAATAACCAATTGGACTGCATTCATGTCTCCTTTTGTAAATTAAGCATCTGAACCTGAAAATAACTATTGGAACTTGCAAAGATTTTACAAAACAGAGTACATAAAAATCAATGCAATAAAAGAAAACCTTTTGAACCCGAATCACTTGGTTTGACATCCACATCAGACTAAACACGCAAAGAGAAGCGTAATATACGGTCCTATTGAAGGCGAACGATCGCTCGCGGGAATATCGACGGTGCCCTCAAAGACAATAGACCTAGTAAAACTCAATATTCAAATGAACTTGCCGCAGTCATCAATAAACATTATGTTGCGAGAACTATCGCGAATACCTAATGGCATTGTTCCTTTCGAGAAAGATAAAATATGGATGGTTTGTGGTACTATAAATAATGGAAAGGTAAACGATCTTAAAGAGTCATCTCGTCTGAGAATACGATAGATCTGTGGAACACCCCAAGGTTACCTACAACTGATAACTTTAATAATCAAGACGTCCTTTTTATTTGAAATAAATATATTTATCAAATAACTAAGGAAAAAAGTAAGAACCTCGAGAGACACGATAAAAAATACAAACCAAAAAGTCATCCGTTGACCCAGAAAGTTGATACTTGTTATCCTAAACAGTTTTGGGCGCGTGAGAGGGCTAAATGGAGCGGAATATTCCGTAAAACCGATGTCATATAATCCGTCTGATCCTTCTTTGAAGCCATATTTATAAACGAAAAGATAAAGAAATGATATGATGCAAGTTATCAAACTTTCATGAAAGAATAAGAAACACAACAGGAAGACAATTCAATGTACATATTAATAGATTTCTTGGCTTGTCAAGCTAAAGCGAGAAAATCTTAATTTTTATTCTCTGTCGACAAACAATTTTCAAGCAGAAAAGGATATTTATTTAAATTAACTTAACATTGATAAAGCGGTGCGGTCAACTGATGCTGATGGTTCACACGCATTCGTTCTATAATTTGCATACTTAACGCAGTGGAAAGGTCGTTCAGTTTGCGGCGTGACATCGGAGAAAAAATACCAAGACCACGTCGTCGTCTTGCAAATTAATGAATACGACATTGGATGCGTCTAGGTCACAAATCCGACAATTGACGAAAGCTGGATCGTTCGAACTTTGCGAACGAGGTCGGGCCAGGAATAGACGCACAAGGCAGCGTCTGACGGATGTCTTGTCGTTCTGTCATTAGTCAATTATCGTTCCCGGTCGATCGAAAGCCCCGTTTCAAAACATCGCCATCAACTTCGTTTTATTTCTCATGATGGTAATTCGTTTTATCTTTCGCACTTTATTTAAATATTTTCACACCTTATTCTCAATTTGGAAATAAATTTTTCACTGCTCATTTAAACGAATGTTGGAAAAAACATGTGCGGCAGTTTTAGTTTTAGCCATTCATGTGTAGAATTATAAGGATTTATTTAACTTTTCTTTTTCTAGGTGGAACCGACGTAAATTAACGGTGTTAATTGCTACGGTACGTCGCTCATAACTCTGAAACACTGAGGAATCATAAATGGCTAGTTCCGTTCAAATGTTAGCCTTCTACGATTTTCAATATTAACAAAAGTGTCCAAAATTTTATATCTTATTTCGTGGAAATGTATTATTGGCAAATAGTTGTCAGTCCTGAGAAGTTCTGCAGAGTTATTCTTCGAATGGAATATTGTCAAACAAACCTGGCCTCGTGAATTGTTGATCTCCATTGTGCTAACAGCGAAACGAAAACAATTTACTGACAAGTGCTTATACAAACGACATAGTTTAGTGCACTTGTGCCTTCTTTTTATCGTATAAACATCTTTACCATTAATTAAACTTTTATACTAATTGAAATTACTTATTACTTTCCCTGCGGCTACATCACAGCTGTGTAATTTTGGGCGCGACACGCTTGCGGCCCATACACATCAGTGTTGTACCGACAAAATTTGTATGGATTACGAGCAAAGAAAAGTGTTGCTTTTACGTCGGCGCTACAAGACTGGGGGCGGACATTACCCGTGGGTACGGCTGTGTATTCGTAGATGATACACAGATGCTAAAATACAATATTTCAGTAATTTGTCGGCGTATCTGTAGTCTGATCAAATAAGCACCAGTTTAGGGCCGCCTCGCGCAATACTGACTCGATCGAGTACATATATCCGCGCCGTAGTCAATGTAATATGGCATGACAATAAATAGTCGTCATTGAGGAAATAAACCTTTATACTAAAATTAACTTTGGCCCACTACTACGCTTTTGCAAAAGTGGATATTTAAACTTTTAATTTAAGGTTTCCATAATTAATGTTTTAGTGTTCAGTTACGCTACATAATTTACACATCTTTTACACATTTCAGGATTCTAGATTCAGTAAATTAGGCTATGCGTTAATTTCTGGATCATATAGTTATTTTTTTTACATATACAGATCGCGGCGATGTTTGCAACTGGTGAGTTTAAATGACCTGCGTCTTGTTGGACTTTCAAAACATGCTGCAAAAGAATCACTTCACATTAATCACGACGCTCATTTGGGTGAAATATAACGAGTAAGCAAGCAATGCTGTCCATGAATCAGGATCGGTGAGCTGTCGGCCTCAGAATTAACGTTCGAAATGATTAACGGCTGATTCACTTTATCGATGCGTGGAACTTCACTACAATATTATAGGCGTGGGCGAAGTAAGCAGCGAAGCGAAATTCAGTTCACTTTCATTACAGTTTGGCTCATAAAATGTGGTAACTTTAAACTTTGGTCTTGTACGACCATTAAATAAATAAATATTTTGTTCTTATATTATAAAAAAAATAGTCACAAGCGAACGAATTTTTAATTTACCTGCTCAAAGTCGTTTAAAGTAGGTACATGATGATGATGGGTGATGTGCAGTAAATGTTGCGATGAATACTAGGCGCTATACCATAGGGTGTGCGTGCTAGGCACATAGTATTCCAAGTGAGGATAGTTTTCAAGAATTATGTAGTACTGACTGTAAAAAAAAAGTTTCGAAAAACAGTGCGTGTGGTGGGCCCAAGTATAATCAATTTTACATTATTACATAATGTATCCTTATGCCTCCTTCGTCACCCCGAACCCGGCCGCCATGAAAAATGACCCGGGCAATAGAAAGCGACAGTGATTCTTTTTCGGTTGCGCAAGAGCCGAATCGGCGGTCAGTGACCGGCGCGTCGCGGGGAAAGTCGCGTAACCGACTGATCACTGTTTAATTAACTCTTGTGCGTATGCGCACAAATATACATATAATAGGTATTTGTATTGTATTACAAGATTACAACTAAGTCGTAACTGGGTCTGGGTATTTATGTATTCATTATTGGCCACATCCATGACACCCTCAATACATGGTGTTCTTATGTCTAGTGTTATTATTATTGTAAATGCAAGGGTACCAATATTTAGATTCCATCATTCTTTTTTTAAACAGCACAGTCTCAAAGATTTTATCAAAATAAGCAACAAGACAACATGAATGTTAGTATCCACAATGGGCTATTATATAAGTCAGTGACATTTTATGACCATTAACAAGTCAACAACACTTTTGTCAATGAGACGATTGTGAGGTCCTTGTACCAACACAAGGAATACATTTTCAGGTTCAATAGATAATAAGCCATTACATTATCTACAGCACAGAGGAATCATTCTCATTAATATAATGTATTGAATTATTCAATGTTTAGTTATATTTAAATTATTCCACAGGAAACAATATATTATATAACTAAATGACTAAATTCTAATTTATGTCTATATCAATACTTACATATTTCTTTTATATTACATGTGCTCAGTTAAAATTTCAATTTAAACAAGAAAAACGATTAGCATCTTAGTGATTAGTGTAACAATGACTATTAAATGGAAAATAAGATGTATATTAAAATAATCACCAGTCATTTGGCGTTCTAGCATTCCATATTACACTATAGAATAGCTCATATAAAGTATTTCATAATTAGCAATATTGATAATTATCTCATTATTACCTGTCAAATAACAATAATGTAATAGATGTTTGGTAGAAACAAGTTCCTAACATTAAAATCAAAAGCATTCTCAATCTTCATCAAGATTTTTTAAATGGAACTGAATGAAGTAGCCTATGCAGCTGAGTAAAGCATATTAAAGGAGACCTGATTGTCAGTTAGGGTCATGTCAGGATTTTTGCATAACATGATGATCTCAATATAGACCTGGAGTCAAAGTACATGTCCATTAATGGTAACAATTACTGCTAAGAATTAGAATATAATAACTAAATGTATCGGCAACCATGTCCATCTGTGAGGTTGCAATACAGTTGGTGTAAAGGTCTTAATGGTCATAAAAGATAATTATTAAATAAGTAGCGAGCTAAAACCAAACTTCAACATAATTTGTATAGTGAAATGTATTTTTATCTAGACTTGACAGTTTCATATTAATATTTACATAAAATTTAGGATCTACACTTTGGCATATTACATAGAACATTAGTCTAGCATACAGCATACATAGACAAGTCTGAGCTGTATCTAGACTGTAATCCAATTTAAACGTTAATGGCTTTTCATTATTACATACAATTGATTAGGTGTATTAAATATATAGAAACAAGATAAGGTATTTCATAATAACATAGTAACAGTAATATTGTTTATACTTTTATAATATCTTACACTTGAGGCAATAAAATAAGGATTTAAATATTTTTATGATCTTGTACAGTGTAAACATTAATTCTGTTATGTTTTTTTTCAGTCAGTAATAAATAATGAATGAGCAATCATTAGTTAAGTGATTGCTGCCACCCACTGCCATCTGGATCTTAGTCTATAAATAACAATTTCTATTTAAATTTGGTTAAAGGTGCATTGCCTGAGGACTAAGAAAAGTTATCTGTATCGTTAAGACCATAGATTTTAATTCACACATCACTGCATAGCATCTTCAAAATAATAAACACCTAACAAATAAATTAATTTGTTTGGGGAATGTGAAACCAAGTTTTGTAACTATACTGTGAAAAATAGAGTATACGTAAAATAATTAAAAGATACTTTTGGAAAATTCATAATATTGAAATTTTATTTTATATATATTACTTTTATATTCTTTAAATTAAAAAAGTAATACATACAAATTCAAAATTTTTAAATTTGGAAATAGGTCATATCTCAAAGTGTTATATCCTTAAAAATATAAGAGCAGCACTAACTGCTGCTTTAAGACAGAAGTATCTGGGAAGGTAGCTCTGCATGTCAACATGAAAGGGTTTCACCAATTGTAATACCATTTTTTCTTTTCCTAACAGTACACTCTTTATTTATTGAGTTTAAGAAATTGTTTCAAAAGACTACAGAAAGACAAGAGCATGTAAAGATTTTTACTATTTGAAAAATATAAACACTCTTGCAGTCTATGCAATTTTATAAATCACTTTATCACTCAACAGCTATTATTGTTAAAATATGAATAAATCTAATATGTTCATATCTATCAGTCCATGTTAAAAAACAAATTCAAATACTTAAATTTACTACACAAAACATGAATATTTATTTATGTTTCCAACGTAAATATAGTTCGTACTGCGTCGCATTTGGACTATCAGCTAACCTTGCGGATCAGCTGACATTCTTTTCTGATAAATTCTTACGAAACTGTCAACATAGTATGTCTACCAATAAAATAAAGTAGAATGTGTGTAAAGCACTCACCTCTTCGCGTCGTTTGAGCCAGCGGCCACAGGGGCTCTCCTCCAGGATTTCACTCTCATCCTCGGAATCTTCTCCGCTTTCTCTCGGCGATTTTCGTTCCTTGTCGATACTTCTTCCACCCGACATTATTCCAATTTATCGACACTATTAACGAAAACGACCACCGCACAGTCCGATTATATCGCACAAACGTTTTCAATTAGAAAACACTCGGATATATTTTCAAAATACACTATTTCTTGTAACCATAACCAAGGCTGTTAGACTAGACGTCACTAAAGTTTCATCCCAAACCATTATTCGATACACGACACTCTATAGAAACGTTTCGATCCACGAGAAATTAAGTTCAATTATTCCTTTACACAAAGCGATAAGACGCACTGTGTCTAGCGAGCTTACTCATATTAATTGAAATAAATTGTTCACCGGCGTAACTCCCGACGTATTTCTGTCCGTCCGACACAAATATTAAACCATAGAGTTATTTTTTTAAGATCATAGACTGCATACAGATTATCAATTATGTACGATATTAGTTTATTTACAACATGAAAAATTTAATAATTAGTTATTTTTGCTACGTGTATTTAAATTGTTAAATAGTAATTACAGATATCTGTACAATTTTCGGAGAAAAATTATGTGAATTATGAATTAATTGCCATCTTGTGGTAAATTTACAAAACTAATTTACTAGCGCACTCTGTGTTACTTTCTCCAAACTAATGGTTATAGTAACATGTCGGTAACTAAAATCAACGCCATCTCTTGGTGAAATAAAAAAAGCTATGTTCGTGTCTGGTAAATATTATGTTACATTCGTAACAGATGGCGCTACGTTACTTAGGAACCACAAATATAAAATATCATATGTAATTTTACTGTTACTATTACTGCAGCTTGTACCAAATATTAATTTATGATTGTTATTAAAGATTTGTAGATTTGATGATTTTTTACTTATATTTTATAATAGCATTTAAAACGTCAGCGGTAGGCGGCCACTCGCTGGCAAAACTAAATAATTTTACCACCATACACTAATTGTGTAGTGGTGTTACGTAATAGTAAATGTACTTTCCACATTTCCAGATTTGTAAAGATCAAATATTTTAAGAAAGTTTTTTTCAAATGTTTCTATTAGAATAGATATGAGAATTATGTAATTGCTAATAATTAGTTCCTTAATTATTGTGTACATCTCTTTTTACAGTTCTCAGCTTGACGCCCACGCTTTCTGTCTGTGTATACCTAAAATTATTTAGAAATCAACTAACTACTTATTCAATGTTCGTTGGCAGAATGAGAAGGGTTAAGCTATGAAAGAAAAGATATGCTGAGGATGCGTTCTTCGATTTTATTTGAAGTTATGTGCGTATTAGGAGTTAATCATACTTTTTAATATATACTTTTAAGGACTTTGCGTTTGTTACTTCGGACGTCATAATCATGAGAGAGGAATATTTAAGTGACTCAGGATTTAGAACCGAAATTAACTTCGTACGTTACCTTTTGAATAAGGTTTAAAAAAAACTTAAATATAGTTACATGGTTACATTTACAGTAAAGTTTAAACTATAAACCAAACTTAGCTTTTAATGGAATTGATTTGGTAGTTTTTTATATTTCTTATGTTGTTATTTACATCCAAAGTTGCGTTAAAATTAGTGTTAAAACATGGAAGTTTCCAGACTCGTAACTTCTAAATTGAAATTTTCATTCAAAATCTGTTTCCATTCTGGCGAGACAAATTAATATCATTAGTAACTTTCGGTCTTAAAACGTTAAATAGTGGAGTAATAACACTACAGTTTCTATTGAATAATGTCTTAATGTCGCCCCTTTAAAATGCATCAAAATATTGCGAGGAAATTTACTTACTTTAAGATTCTTAATAAAAGTTTTCAAAAGTAGTAAAGTTTATTAATCTCTACTAGGGTAACATATCTTGGTTCCACTTAATACATTTTCACTGATCCTAAACTAGACAAAGTATGTGCCATGGTGATCACAGACAATAGGCAAACGTACAAATATATCTATACATATAATAAAACTGTCACTGATCGCTTTCTGTACATGACAAATATATTTAAAAATGCATAATGGGGTTATTAGTTTATATACGCAAGAGAACCCAAAACAATGTTTTTTCATTTTGTTTGTTTCTCTGTATGTATGTATACCTGTATGTTTGGGCACGCTAATTTCGGAAACGGCTTATCCGATTTGAATGCAGTTTCAGGATTACACTGTGACGGGCTTTACTTAACATTTAGTGTTTTTTCATTTAAATCGGATAACAAATAAAGAAATTATGTCAATCTTCGCGGGAGGAAGTCATAGGTACAGCTAGCTTCTTAATAAAACGTACACGTTAAATAGATAATCATAAGTGCAGATAAAACCCATAATTATATTCTTATAAACATTTGGCTTTTTTGAGGAGCTCCATGTCATAGCGTTCAACGAATGCCTCAAGAGGAAACTCGTTCCTTATCTTGCACGTACGAGACTGAAATGAACGCACAAGCCGAATTGTGGAGAACGCCACGAATCCAGTTAATGCGGATGGAACTTAAGGTTAGCTTAATATTCGATGAATATAAAAGAGTCTGAGTAGATAGCTTACCAAAACGTTTGAGTCATAAACTAGGAACTTTAATCGGACCAGAGAGTCTAGAAATGTATATTCAAATGACATCTTTTATCTATATAACCTATAAGCCACTAAAGAAACGAATCTTAAGCGGTGGAGATAATTATGTTCTCTCTCTCGCAGTATATAAAATATATATAACAAACATAGAAACTGATCAAAAGTATTTACTTCACAGAAATGTCATTTTGTTTGCTTAAAAGCGTAGAAGTAATGTTTCAGTTATTGTGGAAGATAGCTTAGTTCACTAATGCAGATGTGCTTTTAGGTTTACTGATTAAGAGGATTGAAATAAATTTGTTGTAAAACTGGTGGTCAGAGCCCATTCAAGGTATGGACGTTTTAGTTTTATGTCGATGAGCTTTTAGGTTACTGTTCTATCTCCGTTGATAATGCTTCTAGTGAACCTTTTTTTCATTTTCTTTTTGTGTCAATATTTAAACAATGACGTTGCCGAGTATACTTACAAGCGAGGCGACCATCTTCGTCCTTAAGAGCAACATTTTTTGTTATTTACATCTTTTTTAGTTAGATTTTTGTAAATGCGTATTTTTTAGTGTTTTTTAACTAAGTTTCAAATTAATCCGACATCTTGAAGTACGTTAAAAATGTGTTTAAAGTGTCCATTACAAATATTCATACATACACACATACACACACACATACATACGACCGGATCTAATAAAAGCGTGTCAATATAGCCGTCGTGTACCGTCAGCAATATGACAAGGACTATCCACATATATCTTGAGGGGTAAGTAACCTCTCGCAGGTACCAAGTTTATTTACCTGCATTTTGCAGACGTTCTAAACTTAATGGACTAATGTTAAGAGACATGAACGTAAGAACTTATTCCCGTTTAATATATTGTGGATATAAAAGTTGTACGTGACATCGGTACGAATGGTACCAGTTTTTTGGGAGCTAAAGATTTTTTGAAATGCAATTTTCTTTATCTTTACAAAATATTTACAAGAAGATTTATTTCCTTTTCTCTGCTTCTTATGTAGTTAAGTATATTAGGTGTGTAGTATTGGCGAAAGCGACATCGTTCATTCTACATCAATAGTAATACAATAGTATTATCAATAGTTGATAACAAGATTAGTATTTGAACAATACACTCTGTACTATATTTTCTTATAACTCTATTATAGGTAGCATCACGCACTTAAGAGGGACATGAATCCTGGAAGTGACAAACATCAACTCGTAGATATTGAAATGCGTTATTACTTTTAACAGCTAAGTTAGATATGTATTTAAATTTAATACCAAACCATATCGGAAAACAAGAGCATAAATAGGCACAATAGACAAATCTGGAACAAGAGTGATTATTTGTATAAGTTCTAAAACGAATGCAAGTAGAATAATAAGTAGTGGAAGCCTTCAAGTTATTAAGATTTCGCCCTCTCATAGTGGTCAGGAGTTCTAATTCTTGGCACCTCTAATTTATCAACGTTATGTAGGAAAATGTGAGGAAAACCCATGTCTGAAAGATGGCCATGAGGTTGCCAAAAAGGAATGAGGTCTTCCAAACTGTATTTTTTATATGAGAAGATTAGCAAACGAGCCTATAGACGTCCATATACAATCACAAACATGAGTGAAATCCTATTTGAGCTCGAACATATATAAATGCGTTACTACTCCTGAAGACTAAGATGGTTGCCTCGCTTCAAAGTGTAGCCGGCAACCGCACCTTTCCAACCGAAACACAAGTAATGTTTTACGGCGGATTATGAGGGCGGCGGTGGTACCTCCTCGGTCGTACTATAG
>DWON01000121.1:0-44941 GCA_018251015.1 Phocides pigmalion okeechobee
ACAGTGCTCCGTGACTACATTCTCGCTTACGTCGTATCCACCGGCGACGTTCAGTTTCTATCTGCGAAGTAAAGGTTCCAAGGTTCTCCATAAGCAAATTATTCCTTATTATTATCATTGTAATCTAAGCGGGTATTCATAATTCGCAACGACAGAGCCAGAAAATCCCAGAAGCCATTATGTTACTGAAATTCAGATAAAATTACTCCTTATACTAATGGAGCTCAGCAACGGAGCTGGCGGCGGCCATCGGGATGCTGTCTCGGCGCCGCGGACACTGCGCTCTACGCCTACTTGAGTGGTACCTTCCGTTTGTCCACGTTAACAGTTTATATATCAATTTGAATACTTACCTATATAACATATTACCTAGTCCAATTTATAGTATATTATCAAAAATAGGGTACATTTATAGAAATACCCTGAATGCTATTATGAAATAAAAAAGTATTTTTGATTATATCGTAGTAGTATTGAGATGTCGTACTGTTAATTAAAATTCTCAATTTGAGATTACCTATTAGGGTCGCAGGGCCGTATAATTGCATAAGTAATTGTTGCTTTAACTCTGGAAGGCAATGGGCCGCGCACCAACTCGGCCCACGCCGGCGCAGCGCAGCCCTCACGAGCTCATGTGCTCATATTTCCGTACGTAGGTGTGTCTATAGCTACGAAAAGTATAACCATTATACTCGCCACTTTCGATTGCAAATCGATCCGTATTCCTATTAATATTGTAAATTTAATGTGCATCACGTGGTTGATACTTTTAATATTAAATCTGACTCAATCTTGTTTTAATGTAATTTATTGTTAAAAAAAGGTTTTTGTTCTGTTAATATTTCTGTCATCCTATATTATTATGCCGTCTTTACGTACTTAAGTAATTAGTGTAATTGGTGTATAACCGTACTAATTATTTCAATAAATAAATAAATTAATTAAGTATAAAAAATCATTAAATATAAGGTACTTACCCAAACACATACAAGTTATATGATGTAACTTAATCGGTAAGCATTTTGAACCCGAAGATTAAGGATAAAAGTTTTAAAAGACAATTTTGTAAGTGCCGCTGTACACCTACCCAAAGTAAATGGATTTCATTTATCACTATTGATTTGACCAAGGTAGTAAAATCTCATTTCGGTAGAATGGTGCTTGCCGTCTCACTCGCATACGAAACGAACGTCTTAGTACTCAGAAGTAGCGATGCATCTGGGATTGATGTCTGGTGGGATCTCTGTTCTACATAGACTAAAAGTGGAGTTGATTGCAGATATCCATGACTTATTAATCAGCAGGTGCTTAAAGAGATGTACGATACCCCAACGGAAGACCGTACAAAGTTAAAGTTGAAATTATTTGCCATTGATTCGTAGCGCAACGATCACCATACCGATTTCAAAAGACTTGTAGGTTCGTTCACGACCTGGCAGCAAATATGATTTCTGATACGATGAATAAGACTACTGCTTTGGTTCTAGTTGCCAGTGTACGGGTCTTTGTCTGTGTCCATGATAGCCACGATATATGGAATCTTACTGTAGTGTGGCTTTGCCTTTAGAAAGCTATATTTTTATGTGAGTTTTGCTGAGAACAAAATTTAGGCGACCTGGTGTTAAGGACTTCCACATACAACAGAATCGTAGTCCTATTTGAGGTCGAACCTGATGCATTGCTACTCTTGGAGACTAAGTTTGTCACCTCGTTTGAAAATATAGCCGGCAGATACACCTCTATAACCGAAAAATAAGTTGCTTCACGCCGGATTAAACATGCGACGGTGGTAATTCCGCAATCGTAGTATAGCATTACCACAATAAAATCTATTAAAGATATCAGTTATAGATTTCATTAAGATATCATTATTCATTAGAAAAGGTTTCTTGCAACTTTTATTTTTAGATAAATCGTAACTCTTACCATACTATATATACAAGGGAGATGACATTCTTAGTTCTCAAAAGTATAAATGCATCTGACACATATACATGTGGTTGCATTTATTCTTCTGACAGGACTTCAGTTTAATTCTGCTTGAAGTTGGATGGACATATCCAGGGGCTGTAGTGATTATTTAAGTTCATATAACCTTCATGTTCATTTGTTACACCTGTATCATAAAAAAACTTATATAAGGTCAGCCCAAAATATATCTTGTAAGGTGAAAACTGTATACCTTATTGAGAGCGTTTTGAATAAAACGATTCTAGAATAATGGCGGCTCGCATAAGCGAATGTCACGACGAGGCCCCTCCAACAAAGCCTTTCAGCTCTATTGTCAATAGGAACCTCGGTAAGATGTAGAATTGAATTCCTTTAGAAAATAACGTTTCCTTGCAAATTTAAATTCGCAGCGTCATTAAATCCAGCACTCAGAAATTTCTCGTGCAGCGCTTTTATTCAAATATCTAAAAGAATCATCTGAAACTATTTTTAAGTAATGCGAACAGGTCGAGATAAAATATATGATCATTACAGAAACAACACATTCCATTTATTTTTTAAATATTATGTTATTATTACTCATAATTTATGCAAAACAACGACGTCTAAATAGAATGCAAATATTAAACTTACGATGTTTACTGAACTTTTAAATCACCGATGCGAAATGTTTTCGGAGTCTTCGTTTCTAAAAAAATTTATATAAACAACACGACAACTACAAATAATGCGATTTATAGGTGCAGAAAACCATACTTCACTGGAAAGTTTGTAAATGTTCATATGAAAAGTTTTTCAAAATGAATTGCTCGTGAAGGAGAGCTTCAAATAAATATGAGAGTTATAAAGGGCGATAATAAAATAAGACTTTTGAAACGCGATAGATCTGTACTGAAAAGTGAGATATATTATGTAAGAAGATAAGTAGAGTATCTATATAAAGTGTAGTGATGAGTGGCCGACATCAGCTCCGCGTACCCGAGGTGCGCGTGAGCGGGGCGCAAGATGAAGTCGACGACCCACCCGCCGCGCTGCCACCCTTCGCGCTCACCCTCGCCTCCATACCACGACGCAGACATTCATGGATTTGTGGGTAAGTCGCATACCTAACCAATGTACGGATATATAACCATTACAAAGCTTCAAAGAATTTCGAAGTCTGGAGCATCTACAGCGCTGTTCTAAATTTCGTACGTACCTAACGTATTTTTGTTCTCTCCTTGTTAGTGGTTGTTAACGAGAGACTCATAATTCCATAGAAATAGTATATATAGAAGTAGGATGTAAAAGGAGTTGCAGCCAAAATTGCAAAATGTAACTTGTTAATTCGAGTGTAATGACCCAGATTGTCAACGCTTTACTAGAGTTTCGGCAGTATTTGTGCTATAGTCAGCTACATATTATTGTAGCAGTAAACCGTACTAACGACGTCGTCTGAAGAACCCTCTCCTAAAGCAGCCGGCATGCCGTTAATAACATCCAACGGCAGTTACTTTCATCTCAAACAAAGCCGTTTGTGTTAATGGTCGAATTACCTACATCAAGATTCACATTAGAGAGAAAAATCTCAGTAAATACCTTTCATATTATGTACTTCCACTCGTTCTATCCACGCACGCACACACAGCATATGACTGGATGTCCCAGAAAAGGTGATAAAATTCGTGTTCCGAATAGAAATGTAAGGATCGTGAGGATCACAAACAAAACTACTTATGTATACGATCGGTCGATGCCACCGACAGCTAAGGAATGGCGAATATGTTCAGGGCGACATGTTTAAACATGGGTGTAACTATCCTGAAAGGTTCTTGTTTGCCGTAGGTAACTGTATCATGTTAGTGATTACTATATTTTTGTATATAAAAAACATTTAACTAATAATATTAGCATTGATAAAATTAAGATCCCGGTCTTTTAGTGGGAGGATTCGGAGTTTTGATGCCTGACATGAGCCCCAGATTTGTCATAATTATGTGCATTAGATATTAATATTCACTTATTGTAATAGGAATGATACTATCGTGATAAAATCATGAAGGTTCTCAGTAAAGTTCTCGAAAGTGTGTGAAGTCAACTAATTTGTAGCTAAAGATGATGATGATGAATCTTTGTTACTTCGTATTATTAATTATTATTTTCATTTATTTTCAGGTAAGTACGAGCAATACATCTAAGTGCATCGATAAAGGTCAGTGGTGTTGATGACAAGTGTTTAAAATGGAAGTGACAGTTGACATACCAGTTTTGTATGTATAATATGTATATACATGGAAACAACAATGTGTAAGTAACAAGTGCTGGCAATTGTACGGCTGTTTTCAACCGCCAATGGCTGACTGAGAGACAATTAATATCAGTTAATATTCATGAGGTGAACAGTGGCCTGTTCTGAATATTAGCACAACAATGCGAGTCCGCAAACGTTCTACCTAACCTCGGCCATTGTGCCATGATAGCTGTCTCCGAACGTTTTTGCTGTCCATTACACTAATTGACGTTTTTCCTGGAAGGAATACTACATTCCCTACTTCGGTCGAGCTTTGATGTACATGAACAACATTTTATTACTTTTTACCCGAATGCCCTGAAGAAAGGTAATGTTTTCCGAGTTTATGTTTATATGCTGATTATTTGGCATGCTGTTACCTGCCACAATTGCCAGATTTTAGTATATGAGGTGTCGTTATTTTCATTTTACTTGTACAAGTAATACAACATAAATTTGGCGTGAGCGTTTTAAAATAATGGAGAGACAATAAGAAAGAAATATTAATTATAATAAGAAAATACGAAACTTATTAGAGTAAACCTTCCTCAATGTGAATACTTACAATTCCACGTTAGGTTTATAATGCTTGTTCCTTACTTAATAACTGACAATATAATTATAGCTAATTTTCTAAAACGGAAGCGAAACTTAAGTAGAAGAAGAGGAAGATACTTTAGTAGGGAAAGTAAGTAATTTATTGCGACTAACCTCCCATTGAAAGCTCATTAATCACCGATCCTATAATACATATATATTTGTACTAAAGTCCCTAAAAGTTCTTAACGGTAAGCAAGCCATAATAAATTACTTTATCCTCTTCCAAATCGACGATAACAGTTAAAGTTGACAGTTGCCAGGAAATAGATCAATCTGTGAAGAAGGAAATAGCTGTTTGATTCCAATTACTGCTTTCAGGTTGCAGCCTCGTATTTCAACAGCATACGACAATTAATGCTGTTCTAACAATGAAAATTTACAGCCCTTATGGTTTAACTTGTATGGGAGTCAGTTTTGGGGAAGTTATATAACATTCATTCAAGTCATATATTACATACCTCTAGTGGTTCATTCAATGTGACCCATTTGTTGTTTTCAGATTTCGTAATTAGGGTCAATTGTACGTTACGTAATATATATATTTTTATATTTTATTGATATATATGATGGATTAAAAGAAAATAAAAAAGTTAACCGTTAACACTTAAGTTAACGGTTTAGTATTTTGCAGTCGAAGTTTAAAAAAAGGCAGCAAAAATATTCATAGATCACATTTTGCTCTAGTGGTTTCTCATGGTATGTACCACGTGGAATTTCAATTTACATAATTATTCTGATTGCTACGATATCAACAATCTGCATTTCTACAGATAAAAAAGAATCGGTTCTCGTGTGTTTAATCACTACCAATATACATTATTTAAGATGAATGTTCTTAATTAATCATATCATTTAAATGAATATTAATGGCACAAGGTCATTGACAACGTTCTTATTTGTTTGGTACTAGATTTTTAACCCATATTTCAATGAAAATATTTGTAACTGTTCGTTTCAATTTAAAACTTCAATCTTAGATATATAATTCGTGAAAACAAACTCGATGGTACCAATATTCGGGAGTACTCCGCGTCACACGGCGACGGCGCTGGCGCCAATGCTGACGCCTCAACCAATTGAGATCATTTAGAGGGTATTGTGTCAGATCAAAACTTTAAACAAATCACATTTTAGTTATTAATGCTCCATCAAATCTTTTTGAAAGATACATATACACATATTCAATTATTACAAATATGCCTGCTTTAACACGCATCACATATATAAAAGCCATTATCTAAATACAACAAGCAATAACAATGGGAATCGATTTTATAATTTATTGTCTTATTCACACTTACATTTATTCACATGAACTTTTTAGTATTTACTTATTGGAAATTAGAAATCCTGATTCTAATATTACACATATTTGCTTAATTCTTCACATTCTGTATATTTTTGTTCATGTTACTTTAAATTCTAAGTAGAAATTTTAAGTTATTATTATTCATCCAATTATACTCTACAATCTTCATTAGTTCTTTTCATAAGGTCGATAATTAGTTTAGAAAGTAATGAACAATAAATAATCTTAATTATGACAATAAATAATCTTATAAGATAATGAACACTAGAGGCACGATATTTTATTAACAGTTTTCGTTACCTCTTGTTGAGCACTTGAGGAAGGACTTCGTGTAAGCCCAAAAATGGATAGATTATCCCAAAAATAAAACAAATGAAGCCGTTAATAGTAAAAAATAAACAGATTAAGCTTTCTTGATGAAATGTGACATAGAATATACTGAGCAATCAATTACCAATAGGTGGAGTAAATTTTTGTAACGTACTGTAAAATCAGTCCAACCCTGTATAATTTATCAAAATACCCAAATTACATGTCATAGTTGATAACCAATAGGTATAGTACATGCATTGTAATACATGTACAAGAAAATGGCCTCAATCTGTTAACCGATGTCAAAGCGGACTAGTATTGATTGTATTAGTCTAACAGTTGAGTGGCCTAGCGCATGTGGAACACCAGTTAGCTTCACTTTGACTATTAACAACTATGTTGACCGTGTACCTAATTTGGTTAACGTTCATTTCCTGAGCTTAAATGCTAGTTACTTAGTTTTACTACTCAATGTAAATAACTTTATTATTTTACCTAAATTTGTTAGCATGCTGGGGGTTGGTCAAATAATATTTTATACTTTAGTAGTTAGTAGGTAGACTCTTGTTTATTTGCCTCAGACTGCCTACGATTAAACCAGTTCACACCCTTGTTTTCAAGATGAGCCCATACAAATATGTAAATCTTTTTATTTTCGGCCAACATGCTAAAAATTTATAACCATAAATAGTATGTATGTATATGTATGTATGTAAAAGAAATAATTTAATTTTCTCCGTTAAAAGATATCTAATTTTCGTATTTGAAAATACAAAAAAAAACCATGCACGTATAGATGCATGTTTTTTTACTTACATATGTTTGTTTTATTAGATATTTTTTTATATACATAGGTTTGTTCGGGATATGGACCAACATTTTTTTCAATTTTAATAATGTGTTTAAGTACTTAAGTACTATTTAAAAAAAACTATCAAAGCTATGCATAAAAAGGCGATAAAATGTTAATAAAAAAATTAAGTAACAATGAAACTTTTAACTCAAAGCATGACGGTACGAAGCGTTTATTTTTCATTTTTACATCAATATTTTACATTTATCTCGCGTATAATTGACTTAAACCTTTCTGTGGTAATTCGTTGCTAATATTATTGTCGTTTGTTTTATAAAATATTAGAATTTTATGTATAACATGCGTACGCGTCCACGCACTGTGTATATTTTTTTCTATCTCGGCTATATTTTGTCAATCGTCAAATTCTCTGTGACAAAATTAGCTTGTACTCTAATATTAGATGTCACCTTCTAAACGTTCTTGGTCTATAATGGTGCAGCAGTTGAGAACAGACCAGCATTCCTGTCACTTTAATCTCTTACGACTATTATCTACTAACGGCGCAATTTGTACCTAAATAATTTTGAATGATGGTTATGTGCATAATTTATTGTTGTTATCATTGGCTTAATGGCTATATACTAATCACAAGGCCTGAGTGTAAAAAGAAAAGCAAAATAACAAAAAATAATTGAGAACCAGTTTTATGATTTTATGATTCCGCATATTAAAAACTGATCCATGCGTTCGTACGTCTGTTTGCTCGTCTGTCAGGTCATGTGTCTTCTCAGGAATGGATAAAAAGGTTAAATAAATATTAATATCAAACACTACGGTGTATGATCACTTGAGATGTAAAAACTTCAAACTCGTAAATCAACATGATTTAAAGATACAGTCATTTGTGTCGCATTATATGAAAGTTGTAAAATTATCAAAACCTATATTAGTTACCTGTTGATATTGAATCATAACATTTGGCTAAAAATAATATCTTATAGCGCACGTAGAATAACCATCCCTAAATTATTGATTTGTTGTAATGTCATAAAAAAGTTTTAAAACTAAAATTTAGTCGGAATTTTTCATTCCTCCTATACAATAAATAGTTAAAGTATGTACATATTACTTCTATTGGAGTTATTTCTGCGGTCATGTAAAAAATCTGACAAAAGATTTGCGTTTTAATACTACGAGTATATATTTACTCTATTTCATACGTATGAATTCTATTTCTCTGGCACGTTTGTTACATGTAAGTTATCACTAGATTTGTGTTAAAGGTGGGAGTGCCTTATAGCATAATATTAAAATACGACGATTGCGAATTAAATAGTTTTTTTTTTAAGTTTCAGGCCTGCATCCATTTCAGTCTTACATTATTTATGTTATAATTAAAATCTTAAACTAATTACAATAAAAACCTAACCTAAACAATCTAAAGGGATTCCGTGCTCCTGTGTTCCGTTTGTTCTAAGAACAAAGCGGCATTCCCGCGCTGGATAGCAATCGCAATTCTCTGCGCGAGATATGAATCAGCCCTCTTGTCACCGGCAGCGTCGATCAAACGTGGTACTATTTGTTTGAAATTTTTTTGGCACGCGGAATAATATTTTTTGGTATAATTTGTTTATATATCTTTTAGTTCTATTACATTATCAATTCGCAATTTAAATATTAATGTATCATTATCATTGTTTGTATGTATAATGTATATATAGTAATCATAATAAACAAACAATATGTTTTTATATAATAGCATACAGTTTATGCCTACATAACACTCGTACGCTTTTATTTGAACACAAACTAAAAGAGTATGTGTAACATATTACAGTCGAGCTTGAAACTGCTTTAATTGAGACTTGTTAATCTTTTTCAATGATAAAATTGTACTCGTATGTATTACTAGGCATTTGTATAAATTTATATTGAAATCGCAAACGTTCTTGCAGTTGTCCTGAAGTTAAGTGGATATTGCAAACGTAAATCTTAACATTACTGAAAAGAAGACAAGGGAATGTGTTTTATGTATCAAAATACGATCACCAATAACCTTTACGCGTGCTTTGAACACAAGCTTGTAAGTAAAGGACAGCTTGAATAATTTATCGTCTACTTAATGAGGTGTACACATCCCTTTTGTACCCTTCTACATCGTTGCTATTTTATTCCACCTCTATAATTTCCTTTACTAAACGATAACTTAGACATTCTTATCAATAAATATCTGAAGTAGAAGTTAATTACAGTGAAAACTTTTAATATACATTCAAAGGATGCTTTTTTATTATTTAGAAAGCGCTGATTGTTAAACAGCGAAGATATTGCTTGATTTAAATAATTCAATTTTTATATTCTTACTGTTTAGGTGAGGTTCCTTTAGTCACCATTTTTATTAACTTATTCAAATTTACGAAGCAACAACAATACTTGTGTGTTCCATTTCTATGGCACATATAAAATGTTTACATCAATACACGATTTAGTTTTTTAGCCATGTTTATATTTAAAAACTAGTTTGCGATTGATAAACTGTACGTAGTGTAATCCTAGAGTAATGTCAAGCAAAACTGTTGTAAGCAGGTAACTATAAAGTAAGTTTTGTGTCATCAGCTGTCTTTTATAGAAATTTCGGCATCTTAAAGATTTAATTAGAGCCTTTTATAAACAGATAACAAAGATAAATAAATAATTAATTAATGTTTGTTGACGTTGACGCCTACATGTAGTACTACATTGTAAAAGAGTATGGGTGCTGCGTTGTAGGGTAAAGCAACCAAAATGTAACGAATTTTCACATTTTAAAGATAGTTTTTTTTACAAGAAGGAGTTTACAAATAAACAGTTTATAAAGCATACCCATTCCTTAATTAAACTATTATTATCTACTAGCTCTACAAATTAATAGTCAAAAGCAAAATTAGCTTATTTATTTTAAAAGAATCATTTGTCAGAATATGAAAAGGTGTCGACACTTGTTAATCTCGACGAATTCTTGTTTAAAATCGCCTGTAAACTGATGCGAATTCTTGGCAAATGTATCCAGTGGAATTGCAAAGGATTTTGGATACAGTTATATCTCGTAGTACAAAAATTATGACTCATATCATGAATACTCTCATTCTGTCTATAATTAAAGTACTTTTTGAGCTCTGTTAATTTAATTTGCACATTAAGTTATGCGCAGTAAATCGTATTAGTGAAGGTTATGATAATTTCCAGGTACTTAATAAATGATTGTGACATGAGAAATTGCCAGAGTGAGGTTTAGGACAGCGCGACATATTTGAAACTCTGCCACTGGTTATTCTCGTCCCCCGCCGCGCGTAAACAGTCTCAGTAGTTATTATTACATATTCTAATATCGTGGATATGTCGGATATCATATTCTATAATCTCGAAAATGCTACTTTGAATGCAGTATCTACGAAGCAATAATAGCAGACGAGCATCTATTAGGTTTTTTGTTGTCATTGCCGGATCATCCGGATTGGTGCAACTTGATGTAGTATGCTCTAGTTCTGTCTATTGTATTCCTTTTCAACTGTAGAAAAATACCCATATCCAGCAGTCTGATATAGAGAGGATTGAACTATTTGGGTCACCATACTCTCTATATCAGAATTTAGTTAAATAGTCAGTTGTAAAGCAGAAGATATATACTCGTACGTAGACCATAATTCACTCAATGTTGTTGTGAAGCATACCTCCATTAGGGCTACAAATAATGTCTTACAAAACTACTATTTGATCTAGTTAAATACGTATATTACTGTTGTTTTCAATTGATTAATTTTTTTATATACAAACATGGAGTTATTAATACTCTTAGATAAATTTGTTTATTTTTATGTTCAAAGAATAGCAAATGAGCGTGCAGACCACCTGATAAATAGTGTTTGCAACAAATGGATATCCGCATCTCGCTTCTAATAGGATTTAAGTCCTGCTTGTAGACGATCATGGATGCGTTATTACTTCTGAGAACTGAAAATGTCGGTAATCGAACCTCTCTTATCAAAGCACAAGAATATGAGAGCGGCAGTGGTATCTATCCTATCGAATTATTGTTCTACCACCTGGAAACATTACATTCCACACAGAGTGAATAATACTAAAAAATTCTACGAAAAAGCACAAATTTTATTACCTAATACGAAACATGTCATTTTATTTAGTGACAGAAGTGAAGCGAAGTGTCGGACATAAAAGTGACCTACCTATATTCAAATACACTAACAATGCTATAGAATTCAACCTTGCATGGCAAAATCCTATTAGTAAATGTACTTAATGTTGTAAACACGACAGAAATGCGTTGAAATAGGAAAACATTTCAACATGCTTATAAATTGTCTACTTCTTTGGAATTCATAGATATCTTTTTTTTTGTTTATTCTATTTAACAAACATATATATATTCATCGTATTCATTCACATTCACTCGTAATATTAAGATGTTAAATATGTCTTTGTATACTTTCAGATAAATTAGTTATCTATTGTTCCTCGTTGTTGTATATTCGTTCGTATACATAAATAAAATAAATCATCTATGAAGTTGATATACCACAACCAAAGTTATTATACCACATTATGTATGTGGGTTGCATGGCCAAAATCCGGACATCTAATGAAAAAGTTTATTTCTTTAGTGTGTAAGTGATGAGGTATGAATGGCAGATGGACGAAAAAAGATGGCGAAGACGTGTGTAAAAAGACTACGATATACCTTATTTTCCTTGTAAAAGACGAATAAAATATTTCTAACTACATTAATCGTTTTCCTTGGCCACGTCCCACATATATACATACATATTATTACAAGCAAAGAGATCCGGGTTCAATGTGAGTCTGGGTATCTAGGAGTGAACCTAGTGTAGGGTTGCGATTATATTATTTATTATCTAACATTTTAAAAGTCTGAAGTATAATTATTTTAATAGGACGGACATTCACTTATACTCTGAATTTATACATTTTAATAATTATTATTTTATTAACTAAAATATAATATAACTGCACGAAGTTATTTTGTAAAAAAAATACTTCAGAAAATTAAGCCGAACTCGGTGTTGTTCTATTTTCTTAATCGCCCCAGACTCCTAAAAATCATACTACTACTACTACTACTACTCAATTACTATTCATATGAATAATTTGTGTAAACCGTCCTGAAATCTAATTTTAACTACCAACATTTTAAGTTATCATGTTATTACAGTAAATTTTTGGTTAATTTATGCCGAAAAAACACGTGGATTTTGAATAAAATATAATATTATGATGGAAATTGGGAAGCCTTCTAAACTTTCTTTTAAACCTTGACGTAAAACAAGAACGTTATAACTTTAATACCTGGCTGCGTAGTACTGTGATTAAATCGGTGGACCTAAATAAGAGTTACGCAAACAGACAACAAGATTTATATATTAATCGTTTTATGTCAGGATTTTAACCGTTGGGACCTATTTTCATAAATATTCCACTAATACAGAAACTAGTGGGCCTAGGCTGTTGATTTGAAGTCATTTTTCAAATTTCAAAATATATTGGACAGCACACAATCAGAACTATTTAATTAAGATAAATGCTGTCTAATATCTTGAGAGTGATTTAACTGAAACTAAACTTTTTTATCAACTAAAAATTATGACGTAATTAGTAGTAGACTTAAGTAGTTTCTTTAATTCTAGACCATCTTTAACCACTTATTGTAGCGTAGAATACCAATATTTTTTTTAATATATATTTTTACGAATCTACGTAGCGTTTCTTAATATTCTATTTATCGAATTTGTTTGATATTATGTCTTTATATTGAAAGATTACTGAAAGGTTAAGAAATAATGCTCCAACTTTAGTAATTACATAGCAATTTGACCTTAAAGCATCGTTTTGTCATAATTATCATATGGGATGAGTTGGTATTTCTCTTCATATCTACATAACAACAGTCGTAGTCGGATAGTCAAGTAGGTAAGTGCCAAAGTATTAAACAATCTTTACCGACGACAGATTAGTTCCGGCCTCTTTGTAGCGATCTAATTTGATGAAATTTATTTTAGGGCAGATGATTTACTAAAAACTGAAGCTAAATTTGAAATTTTCGTTCACGTGCGAAGATCTTTCCCAATAACCGTCATTGTTTTTTCAGTAAGATTTATTTCACTTAGTCATCCACATGTGTCAGCAGACAGTGAGTTATCGTCGTCAATATTTTTTTGAAATTTACGGTATATTTCAAAGAGCGTTACCTGTCGTCGCCGGCCGTCGCCTCCATCGTGGCGCTAGAGGCGACAGATTACTCGCTAAGACGCACGCGCAGTTCTCATCTCGCTCCGACCAATATAAACGTTGATTGAAATTAAAATATACCGAGAAAGTATGCTCGCATTTTCGCTCTACGTAATTGTAGAGGGTATTATAATACGAGAAGTGTGATGTTGAGTGTATGTCGCGATCGAACTTCCGAATTGTTTAAGTGTTTCGTTGAGTGTGTGATTAAAAAAAAGATGATTGCAAACGTGTTTGTGACAGTGTATAAATGAATATGCGTACCCTGGTGTTGTCAATACACTTAAAGTAAAGTAGCAAAATAAGTACGTACGTATCATTTGCATTTTTATTCATCTCAGTCCTCAGAAGTAACAACGCATTTACGTACGACCTCAGTTAGGACTTGAGTGCTATTTGAATTTGTATGTGGATATTCCATTAATTTAACATCAGTATTATAATAATTGTCTGTCTAGCTAAGTGTTTAGGGCTTTTAATTAATCACTAATCGAATATATGGTACAAACCTGTTTAATGCGGAATGATCCATAGGGAATGCAAACACCACACTAATCAATAAACCAAATACTAATTTGTCAGCGTAGGCTCTTAATTACATCGTTATTAGTCAAACAATTTGCATAATTGTTATCTAAGTTGGTATACAACTTAGGATCAAATTGTAATATTAATATTATAATATTACAATTATAATATTCAAAATCAATTTCACTGTGTCTTTTGCCGTTTAGAGACATCTTAAACGTCACCTATAATATAGGTATAATAACATACAATTGACAAAGTTTAAAGGTTTTGTACACTGCGCGTAGTTAACGTCGGAAATGAAAGCGGTGAGCAATTATCCGTTTTACGTATCCGTTTTGTGGTCAGTTTATTTATGGGCCAATTGCAAAATAAAATAAGTTTTTTAAACTTTTATTATAATTGTTTTTAAGGAATTCCATATTAGAATTGTAATTATACAATACGTTACACTTGTAATAAAATTAATAGTAATTAATAAATTATATAATTCATCTTATTTGTATGTCAGTAGAGGTATACTTAAGTTTTAGGACAATTGATTAACATTCTCACAATGATCCAGCATTTCTTGAAGATAATAGATTATTATTTTGTGTGTTACAATTATCATTAACGCCGGCTACTAAAGCACAAGCAAATCCCTATGACTTTAATTCAATATCAATACTTGAGTCAATATAATTAAGCAAGTAATCTTATATATCTGGAATAAGTCACATAAGTTTTACAACACTGATGAAAATACTAGAGTTCGTACATCATGTTGTAAAAGTGAAATATACCAATCTATGTATGTAATATGTGTATTACCCTCTTGTTTTTCGTAAAGAATATTTATAAAAAGAACATTTGTCTATTTTAAGCAATAAGAATAAAAAATTGTATGTAATATATAGCTTCGCTATTTTTCAGTTGTGATTATAAATGACCAAATTTGGTAATAGTGTTAAAATTAGACTATTTTAAGAAATTCAAATCATATTAGGAACCTCGAATTATTTACCCGGTTTTATTTATCATTTTAAACGGGCTCTCAAACGCAGTAAGCGTGATATATTGTTATACAATTTATTTCCTAAATCCAAATGAATTCGCAAATAAATTCGCAACAACAAGAAGCTTAAGTAGGGCAGTCACATCTCCAGAAATAAAGACAAATAAGTGGGCGGTACCGACCGATATATTTGTGACGAACGCAATACGGTAAATATCATACACTTTCGGTATGTATTGCACACAAAAATATATACCAAGTAGTGTAAGAATAACCTTATTCGATAAAATCGTAAAATATATGTAAGTAACTCATTCTAAGTTAGCCCTCAGGGATAACAAGGCACTAGTGGGCGACCTCAGATAGGATTTCATCATATATGAAATATCTACAAGTTATGCATAAAGCTAGGATGATCAAGAAAGTCCGGTTTGTTTTTTATTTATAAGTATCCACGAAAATATTTACGTAACTAAGTAAAGCGTGCAAGATTAAAAGGGTCATTATCGTTTGTTTACGACAATACCAGTGCTTCACTTGTTTCTGCCGTAAAGCAGAATTGTAGCACTGCTGTGTTCTGGTTCAAGAGAAGTGGTTAAACAAATTCACATTTTTGAAGCGTTTGTTTTAATCAAAGAAGATAATTACAATACTACGTATAATGTAATGACGTTCCAAACACACAATTAATACAATCTGTCTGTAACAATCACAAAATTAGCTTCAAAGATAATGCATTAAAATATTTTACTGGCTGCCAAGCTGTAATTGTTTCATGAAAGGCAGATCATATCTTCTTTTATTCGCACTTATTCTAATATTTACGTTTTCATTCTAGTGATCTATTACGGCATCACTTACGTCAATCGATCTACGTTGCAAATACCCGATGACCGACTACAAAAACAATAAACTTTAAATTCTTTTTATTTTGTAATTTCTAAATACTTTTTACTATTTATTAATTTTTTAAGTAAGTAATGCTATTTATTAGGTTTTTTTTTTATGTTTACATTGTTACGCTGACAATTAATATGTTTATTATTCGCCCTCTTCCGTCTATTTAAACCCAATACATTTCCCTAATTAAGATGAATTTAAAGAGATATTATAATATTAAAATCTATCAAGCTATTTAATTTACAAGACGTGTGAAAGATACAGAAAATATACTTCAAGAATGTTACCGACCTTCAGTGGACTAAAAAATACCATTTATTAAACTTAAAAGGAAATATAACTTTACAATTGATTGCATTTCGGCTATTCTAACGTAATTTGTATTTCCCATTACCTTATCACGCAGAAATCTTGTTACCTATCCACGATGATACTATGCTATTCTATATTCTGCTCTCACAGCCAAGGAATAATAGTGTCAGGTCGTAGATCATTTCGTTTTTTACTCCGAAGGTATTATCGCTACACCAATCTCTGTGTACAGCTGTAGTATTAGCATTACTTGGTCAAGGAAATTTGCAACGCATCTATCTATCGATCTCAGATTTCATAGGATGTAAGTAGCAAAGGAGCATAAAGTCTGTTTGAAGTTATGTTTTCAAAGCCGACTATGAAATTATGTAATCAACCTCAAATAGAATTTAACTTCATTGTTCATAGTCAGACGTACATGGTACATACAGCTAATTATATAAGATGTTACTTAAATTACTAAATGATGTATTTTTTTCGCTCGCGTGTGTCAGTGAATAGAGGGTTAATGTTCTAGTTACATAATACAAAAATTAAAAATTAGGGCACTGGTATCTACTCTCAGTTTACGTCATCATGCACTACTAAGATATACACTTTGCGTATATTTGACCTATATGAAGACCTACAATTAATATAGCAATACAGACAGGAACAGAATAAAGCAGTCCTCTTAGAAATATAAAAGCTCTGTGCATTGATTAAACTATACTAGGATTTCCTGTATAGTGTATGCCACTAACAATTGCACTAAGACGTTAAACAGATACCTGAATTAATTAATGTCTATATTTTCGGATACAACATAATGCTTTGCATGTCGGCTTAATATAGTTTTTATAACAGCAGTGCAAAACTTTTCAAATCGTTTTATTATGCAGAAGATATTATAATAAGAGCAGTTTGAAAGCAATCCTCAAAGTCACTAATATCTTTATGATCGAGAGACAAGGGCATTAGAGGGTTCTGCTGTGGGCTAGTAATAATTCGCCTAGAAAATGTACCATAGTTACGTTCGTTTCTAATATGAATTCTTGCATGTCATGTGATCTGTAATCGACTTCACGTAGAAGAATGGGATTGAACACTTAACTTCATGTGGACTTCAATCTCGTATATTTCTATTGTCTTAATGTGCGAAATCGTACAGCTGCAACTGCACTGTTAATTTTGAGTAATACCACATTCAATTGTAGACAAAGATTCAGAAAAAAAAACTGAATTGTGAAAAAGTGTAGTAGGCACACCCACTGTCCAGCTCCAGTATAGTGAATTTATACTTAATTTAAATTTGTATTGAATTGAATTAATGTACCATTTAATAGCGTAGCACTCCATCTTTGGGACCTCATATCTCTTCCATTATCAAGATTAGTAAATTTATCTCATCATTTCATATTTATTATCTCATCATTTCATTGGATGTCTACCACTGTCATAGGATTTATTATCTCATCATTTCATTGGATGTCTACCACTGTCATAGGATTTAACTTTGTAGTAATCGTAGTCATTTCAAAATCGTCAGTCGACGTCTATCATGTGAGTGTGGTAGTGCTTTAAGTCACGTCCCCACGCCAGAAACAAAATTTTCCGACGTTCACGATCTAGTGACTAACGTGTGTCATTTAGTCACGTCACGCTGTCTGCTGAATCTCTATGAATCGGATATCTCTAACTATATAAAAATCGTTTTTAAGACGAAAAGAAGCTGATCGATTGAACTACCTTGTTCAGTTAAACCTGTGTCCAAATGTGGGATATAGAAAGGGTTGAAACCTATTGTTTGAAACTTTATTTAAATTTCTTATCATCCGCAAAGGTGTACTAAATGATTCTTCTAACAAAAATTATTCATTGTAACCAAAATATTAAAGTTAGTTTCAAAGTTAAAGTAGCTCGGATTAACGGATGTAATATTGGTGATTTTTTAATAAATATACACCAAATTTATTTGCATTTACTGCAAGCTTTCAAAAAAACCATTTAGGACACATGTGTGTATGAAATGATCCCGAGATTCAGGGTGCAAAAATGCATTAAAAGTTGTAATATTTCGTTTTTAGGAACATATATAACTGTCATCTAAGAAATCAATAACAAGTTTGTGGAATGCGGCATGCATTCAATTATATATTCAATATTCCTCGTTTAGCTGATGTTGACTTTGTAGTTCAAAGACTAATTTCAGGGTTGCGTTTCCGAAAGCCTCTAAGCGAGTAGGTAGCTCGTATTTTTCTCTGGATCGTAAATTAAAGCCGAATGTTGTTCTTTACATATTTATAAGCTACAAATATTCAATCTATATAAATACTATCAATTCTACCAGCGACAAGTGAATTTTCCTATGCCGGAAATCGAAACAATCGATGTACATGTGTTTGAGGAATAGTGTCAAAACAATGTTCGACGTCATTTGGAACGACGTAAATCGAAACGACGTAAGTCGAGGACTGCCTGTAATCTATATGCTAGAAAAGAATATGTACTTTGTTTTTTATTTAAATTTTAATGTCATTAATGACACTAAATCTGTCTAGTCGCTTTTTAAAAGACATTCCGTGTTTAACAGCATTCAATTCCATAACTGCTGTCATTGCTCTTCACGTTTGTCGTGTGTTCATAATAATATCTTAAACTGAGTGATAAGGCAGTCGAGCTAATTGAACTGAACTTAAAACTGTCGTTGTTAACTATAAACATTTGCAATACCAGAGAAATTGCCAAGGTTGAGTAAAATTATCCCTAGAATCTTTTTATACGCGACAAATCTTTTGTCTCCAATCACGGATTTTGGATACATCGTTCAAAAAGTAACTAAAAATGCATCGTATGGCTTACAAAAATCAAAGTAACAAAAGAATCATATTCCTAAGAAACAGAGTAACAATAAGTAAAAATTGCAACTAGTATTTAATAATACAAAGAAAAACCTCAACTACGAGTACAATTTTGACATTTGTAAGATAGTAACAGCTAAATGTCATTTTTTCCTGGTAATTTAATGCACATTCACTACATGTTCATTTTACTATACTATTAATATTACTATTTGTTTATAAGATGTAGTTATTATATTATATTTATTAGTTTATTAAAAAAGCGGAAAAACAAAAATATTACTTTGAGGGATCATTATGCACATCTTTCCCCTACGCCCTTTTAACGATATGTAGACTAGCAAATTACACTTGGGCAACAGTCAATGTGTGAAGCGATCATGATAACTATGATAAATTGTTTACTCGTACTCGGATTTCGAGTGTTTATTCCGTTCTTCATAAATACTTACCCATTTTAAGTGAACTTAATTTAAATATATTTAACATGCAACGAAAATTGTCAAAAAAAAAAAAGAAACAAGAAATGCCATTGTTTGATAAATAATCGATATATGTATTTTACTTATAGCATAAAATTGTAGGCAAGGTAGAATTTTTGGCTTTTGTACATTCTTTTTACCCCACCAAACTTGCTAGCTATTTGTTCTTGCACAAAAATTGGGGTACACTTCAAGAACAAAAGCACGTAACTCTAAAATAACTTACACTTTTATTCTACATGTCACGTGTGTTACTAATAACTAAATTTTCTGTGAATGCAGAAATATTGTTTTGCGATTTGATTATTAAAAAAACGAATATTTTGATATTAATAATTATATAACATTTTAAGATATTTTGTTAGTAGACAAAAACTATTTCTGTTTATAAAGTCATTACTAAAAATATTTTGCTACTTTACTTTCAAAGGCGAACGTAGTCATTATTTTTTATACATTACACTGAACAAATAAAATGTAAATGAATATTTGGATAAAGCGACACCTGAACAATCACAACGGAATTATTTAGAGCTTGGATTGAAACCCTGTCGTGATGTTGCCAATCGCCGAGTTGGAGGAGGGCGCCACTGCGCTGCTTTCCGCGTGTGCAAATCGACACCGTCGTACTCGCGACCGCGTGGTTTCAGCTGAAGTGCGCGCGTTGCGACGTAGACGGGGCTGGACTGTAGTCGGCTCTGAAACCAGGTGAGTATTTAGTTACAGTATGCGCCGCTAGATGCCGTTGATTTGATGCAGTAACAATATTGCGTTATTTTATAGATATTGAAAATCATTCACCGGTCAGTAATCAAACGGATTTCTGTCTTATCACATTTTCAATATAATTTTAATGTATCTGTTTTGATAATATATAAATGCGTGTCCTTCAATATTTTATCACGTATATGTAAGGTTTTTTGGATTTTTATTTCTTGTACACAATTACATAACATCATAATAATAATCTCATTTTAAGTAAGTAAATAAATACAAATATATAAAATTATACATAAATAATATCTCACATAAAAGTTTAACATTTTGGGGACATTTCTCGATTGGCCATTTAGCTGCCTGCAAGATCGTATGTTTCCACACAGGAGAAAATAAAATTGTTTTGTAGAAAAACATTTAACAACGTTGGATGTTTTTATTTCTTGTTTTGCAGCCCGAGGATCTAATTTGTAGACGCTACGTACATTTGAGTATAGTCAAGTCAATTGATTTTAAGAAACACTTTGTGGAAGATTTTGTGTTCCACTGGTAGGCGGATTCTGTCCACTACTGTGGTAGGCTAGGATCATGCTCCTCCACGATACTTCTCTACGTATAAATACCTTTTTGTGAGTAACTCGTCTGCCGATTGTTTTGTAACAATAAAAAGCGTTACTGGCAGCTGAATGTTCCTACTGAAGCATAGAAGCGTTCACACAATTATTGACGCTAGGAGCCACCCAAAATCACTACCGTGTTCAATACGTTATACCTAATTTCATCGATGAGTAGATTGTACTACACAACCTGAAAGTCCGTACATCCTTTGATTCCTTATTTGAAGTACGGTGATCTTTGTGTTTTTGGTGGTGTGGATTTTTTTTATTCCTTTACTGACTAAAATTATTCAGTTTAAAGGGAAATATTTTTTTAGTATCATTAGTATTATAATTAATTTGGTTTGTTACGGTAAAACCTGCGCTTGACAACTTTTCATCGAAAACAATTATGCGCTACAAATTGAGTGACTTTTAAATTTAATTTCCGTAACCAGAACAAGCCCTGTGGGTTACTATACACTGAAATATACGCTCTTTTAATTTGCTCATTCCCAGGTGAATTTCTTTTAAGGGTTTATGAAATTATTTATTTTTCATTACTTTATTGTGTGCTTCGCTGCTCCATTTAATGTACACTTCTTTTTAAAATTAACTCGGCTTTGTCTTATAGAAAAATTGTTTCTTATTTACTGCCTGCAGGCATTTAGGATCTTTTTTATTTGAGATACCTATTAGTACGTTGTTTCATCGTCGGCCAGAAATTGAGTATAAACGTTGTTCTTAAAGGGCCACGTATTTCTAGTGCTATTCATAAAAAAATATTATTTAAAGCTGACAATTTTTGAAATCATAATGATGTCTACTTCATTCAGTTGTAATAATCAAAAATAGTAATAACGACCGTAAATTAATAAATTCGTGTGCGTATATAATTTTAAAATAAATAATATAATTCATAAAATTGATTATTTTAAATGAAACACCACCCCTAAATAAATTCCTTTGATTTTGCGAAGCTATGTGGATATTACAAATAAATTAACACTTGTTTTAATTTTGAAAGTAAATATCTTGTGGAAACCTGCATGTTTAACAGTTCTCCGTAAAGTTTTCAAGGGTATGTAAAGTCTATCAAACTGGACTCAGCCATTGTCGTGGATTATAGCCTAAACCGTCTCATTCTCAGGTTGTAACAACTTAATTTAAATCTGTTATTGTTATTTTGGAAATATAATAGTTTGTAATAACACGAGATTAAACTACATGGTACGCTAATGAGTGTCTAATGTTCTCCTTGCTGTTCTGATGTTACACTATGCACAAACTTGTGGGAATGAGTACCTACTGAACTGAAGCTTTCACTGTGCCGGAGGTTGCCTAATTGGTAAAGTTCCTAAATAACATGTATAAGATATATTGTTGATAGTTTATGTTGCAACTCCCTTAATATACATATAACTTGTGCAAATTATCATATGCATATCATCATCATCATCATCATCGACCACTTACGTTTATATTACTCTCCGACGGTTAGGCGTCATTTTTCTCGTAGGAGAAATTAACAATAACATCACCATCATACTTCTTGTTACAAAAAATAAAATAGAATTTAATGTCTTAATAAAGTAAAGAAATGTACACAATATCCCCTAGAGTATGAAACTAAAATGTTAACGTTATAAATTTAATTACTTAAATGTTAAAAATAAAAATTTATGTTATAATGTAAAAATCTGCGTTGAACATTAATATTAATTATCACTGTTATGATTTTGTTTATACAATTCAATGACCATTATTTAAATAGAACTCTGTGGCGTATATACAGACAGATATCGGAGTAACAAAGTATCTTTGGCTATAGAACCTTTGAATTTTTTGTAATCAAACCAAAGACACTTTTTTCAACTTATGAAAGAGAGACAAATGAACGTGTACATTGCATGTTCACAAAGTGGTTACCAACCCCACCGCGGGTTTTAAGAGTCTTCGTTAATACCTATTGCTTAGTTTTGTGTAGTCAATACAAACATATTACAAAAAGTGACCAAGAAATTTCAGTGTTAAAAGTTAAAGTGAATAATATGCAATAATAAAATACGATTTTCTAAAAAATATGGGTCTTGTTAAGTTTCGAAATATCTTAATAGAGGATAACATCCGCTGACTTTCGGAATTTCCTTTAGATCTCCAATTTTAAAGATGGCTTTTCATTGAAACCGAACTACATATTTCAATACAACTATCTCCGAGATTCACAAATGTCTCGCAGACTTCTTCCACTATAATTTAAGACGAATGGAATATAGGTATTTGAAAATTTAATAAACAGTGAAAATATTGTAGTTACTACTAGAATAATAACGTATATTTAAACTTTATTGTCCCTCTATACTTAGACGAAATGATACCAACTTCATTATTATTGGATGTGCTAGTATTCTCCAACTAAAATTAATGAACACTAGAAGTTTTAAGTCACAGATGGTGGAGTAAAAGATCGACAAAGTTAAGCAAAGTCATGCGCAGTGAAGTATTTGATTGGTAGCCGTTTGTGGAAAATTATATAAACTTATATGCTTCGGAGGACATTTTAAGCAGACGGCAATCGTTAGTCCGATTGATAGACTGGCCACTAGCAAGTATCTATTACCATACTATCATGCTCCATTAATTTAAATTATTATTTGTAAATTACATTTTTAGGTTGGAAAATACGTGTGTTTTAGAGTTTCTTTCTCCAAAACGAAATACCTTATGAGTCGGTGGTAGTTAATTGACTTTCAAAAAGAGGTATTGAAATATACCTGTGTTTAAAATACGTTAATAGGACATAAAAACGAATTCGAAATCTGGACACCAAACATATCAGTACTCCAAAATGTACCGAATTAGAAATACTGTAAGTCTTAGTCAAAGTTTATCTTTTTGTCGTTTACCTGTGGCTTACTTATTTTTCTACCTTGGTATAAGTTATTAAAGACAACATTTGCATGACCTACTCATAGCTTTATACGGGCCACGTTGACCCGGATTATACCCGTGTCTTTTGATATACCTGACAGGGAATGGTTGACAGTTACCGGCCCTTTTAATAATATGACAGAAAGCTTAGTTTATAAACAGTAAAGGACTAGCTCTTTCGTATCTTTTTACTTTTTTCTCGCGAAAGAAAACGTTTTTGCCTTACGTGGATCGACAATACTTTATTCATCTTATCTTGCATACTTTATTAGCCTCTGTTCCCGGGATCGTGAAACACGGTTATCTATAAATAAATAATTATTAACGGTATAAATATTTAATTAAGTATAGATTACAAATTGTTTCATTTCTTGGAATCATGTAAAAAATATTTTGCATGATGATAAAAGTCCTATATTTGTATGATGTTTGCATCTATTTAACCCTTATTATACTCATAACATTTGAGAAATTTATTGCAGTAATATGAATCTTTCAATGTGTTTTAAACATTTTAAATTGATATTAAAAGGCTTTCCAATGATTTTACTAATTCATATTTTACCTTGAGTTTATTACAGTGATCCTGATACATGACTACATAGGATTTTTCAGGCAATAAATTGCAATGAAGGTCTTAATGAATCGTGGATTATCTATATCTAGCTCGGCAAACTCGCGTGACTAACGAACTAAACCAACGTCTCCAAACTTTATCTATGACCTGAAATATCAAGGCCTAACTTCTTTATATACTGTCTCTAGAGTTCTTCGCTGCTATGTACTCGAGTTGCATGTGATCCTAGACAGCTATCCACAGAGATTCCTTAGAGTAGGTATTATTCTGTTGCGTCATATCATTGGACCTAGGACTGATCCAGATCCACATCTAAGATTTGTTTCATTGTTAAAACTTTCTGGTCCACCTGCGTGCTCCTTATATACTGCTTTAGATGTCACTTAAATGTTCACATTATTAATTATAAAATCACCATCTCCGCATACTCTACGCTAAAATCATCAATCGCAACCGATTTAAAGATTCCAAGGACACATTAAGGATCAAATCATGATTGATGATGTAGATTTATTTGATCACTAAACCTTAACTACAAAAATACGCGATATAACATAGCTGTAAGGCAGTGCTACAGACCTCTTCTAGTTGTGAAGAAAGAGTCATGCAAGTAGCAGTAGGTCATAAAAAACTTATAATTGTCTAGTGACTGATTAAGTTATTACTTTGGCGACCCAATAAAACGATTATTGATTTTTCCAGGTCAATATAGTAAGTGCATTTATTTATTTAAATAGGCCATTTATTATCTTTAAAATTACGTGTTAAGTGTTCGCTCAAATTACCAAAATTATTGTGTTAACCTTTGGGACAATTACTCCTCCACTGAACCATCAAACATTAGTTTATGAATAGACCTTGTTTAATGGACATTTAATACCTCGGGTGATTTATAGCTGAGAGTGGGATTAATCTTTATTTTTGGACTGTAATGACCTGGGCTTGATATATTATTCTACGAAGCCAGTGATTATTGTTTTTGGAAATATTGTTGTGTTTTATCTGATTGTCTATTATTAAGTCCATTCTACTAAAATATACTCTACTAATTATAAAGCTTTGTGACAGTTAAAGATAAAAAGATATGCTTTGTCGACTTTACTTATATTTAGAAATAGAAATGGACATGCAAACCTCAATATTAAATGATGCCTGTGGATTGAAATTAGGACATCTAATTAGAGCTAGTTTCTCTCGAAAGGATATATATGTATTTGTACATCAGTGTCATCCCTGAAGTTTGAGTGGGACCTTTATGACTAAAGTCAATAATGACGTCTCGCTTAAAAACATGTGACGTTGTTGCAGCTCATAGGAAAATGAATAGCATTGAAAATATAATACATATATGATATAGGAACGAATGCAAATGCTTACCTACCAATGGGTAACAGACTCGAATGAAATGATGCAAACATACTTAATCTAGTATTCATCAAGTTTAAAAAATCCCTACATCTAGTGTTTTGTATCTTTAACGCTGCAGTTCTTTGATCTTTGTACTAGAAAATATTTTCTAATATCGAACAATGACTCAGAGCACGTGTAATCCTTGTGAGCTGAACTTTACTGAATTCTATTTTCGGTCAGAACGAAAAGCCTCTATTATTACGTTGTACATTCGTGACAGTAGCTAAATCAGACTAGGTAATGGAACACGCTGACATTGCCTTTTAGAAAGTTCCCCGAAAAAATTAGCAGCTAGACTAGACTATTGTGTCCTCGTAACAAAGGAATTCGTGATTTATTTCTCGACGGCTTTCATTGAAAATGACCATCAGAGTTTGTTTTAGACGCTTATTTTAAGGAACTGTTTTTAATGCAAAATAGCGAAAATTGTGACAACGTAATGGTTAAGTTTATGCCTATCACGCATGGGTCCGGGGCTTAACAGTGAAATATCGTGATGAAACCTGCATGTCCTTTACTTCCCCATATCGGTCTTAAAAGTGCACGAAACTGCACTTGGCCTGCGTGGTAAGCTATTGCTTAGTCCTTCTCTCTCTGGGAAAAGAACCATGCGCAACAGTGCCATAGCAATCGGTTGTTGATGATGAAGCAAATATTTGCGCCATGATTGCTGTGATAAAAATCTGAGAGCATAAACGATGTGTCACTGAGGCATGTGGAGTTTTCAGGTGACGGCCGATAAGCTAGTGGCCCGGGCACTTTGGCAGACTGCCCTTACGGATATAGACTGGGACACTGCGTTGTATCACATATTTGTGTAAAGACCCAACCACGAACATGAGCGATGGCGTTAGCGATTTAACTAACGTTGACAGTTTATTGGAGCCCGGCTACACATGAAAATTATTGGTTATGCTCGTGTGCCAATATCTCGTTTAAAAGCAAGTCCAGATACTATACCTAACACTCATCGGCGCACACATTAAGTATTTATCGGAAATATGAACTGACTATTATGAACATATTTTCAAGCTCTTATTATTTTAAACCCGACTCCCATTTATTCAGCTTACAAAGTATAATTTAAACTAGGGTATATGCGTCGATTGTAAATCATAACATGTACTATTGCTGATAGAAAGCACCTAATAAACAACATTTGAGATAATTTTATATATCAAGAAATATACATGTCCAAACTATAAGTAATCAATCGCCACTTAAACGCCGGCGTTCGTGTGCGTGTGGGCAGGCTTACGCACGCGGCAGCAGCCGACGGGCAACGTCACCATACGTCACTGCCACGAGACACGTAGCTTAAGATGTGTTGCAGTTTATTGCAGTGTTTGTTTATTTATAGGTAATCTTAAAGTTGAAGTGCGCACAGCTCTTTCTTGCGTAGATGAACGACGAATTCAAGTAACGTCGAAAACCGCTGAGAGTCGAATGGGTGCTATTGACAGTTGTTAGGCCTTATTGCAAACTATAAGGGTGATATGAAAGCATACGATAGACGAGGTGGTCATTAGACCAACCTCATCTATCGGATTTTCACCTATACGCATTAGAGTAGTATAAAGGAATAAGCTCTAGGCTTTCACCAGTGGTGGGAAAAGAAGATATTAAAAACTTTCTTAACATGCAATTAGTTCTTGGAATAAAGATAATAGATAAAGCCATGAAGGGTTACTCTGACAGGAATAAAAATATTTTTGTAATGATAATTTGTATGTGTATTATGTTAGAAAACAAACTGCTTAAGATCAAGATGTTTAAAAGAATAGTTATTGTTCATTGTGTTTATGTATTGCTATAAATTACCGATTAGGACGTAGCATTATTTTATTATTAAACCTTGTTCTAAATTCTTTGGAATCCGTATAATATTTTGTATTTTTAAGACAAAATGTTACAAAAATACGTAACATCAATCGAACTCTCTGTGTTTCTGACGGAAGTTGCATTGGAGACTTACATAAAGTGTACATGATATTAAGATGTCACTGTAAAATCCATGAACACCAACCAATAAATCTAAGATAATTTGCTGAGACATACGTATTTTTATACCATTGAATTATTTAGATAAATATTAAATGAAAAAAAGATCTTAGCTTAAAGATTGACAAAATGAAAATATAGCTTATTTTGCAATAAATCATTTTTTACTTTCGGAATAAACATCAGATTTTGATCGTATAAGCTTTACTTTTTAAATAAATACCTTTTCTCGGGATAATTTAGGTGTAGATTTTAAACGAATATCATCGCCAAATTTATAAACATCTTGGAACTGGTTGTAAATATCGACAATTAAAAATCGTTAATCGTGTGGGTTCGTTACATAATAAAATATTTGAATTTAGATATAAAAATTATGATGCGGCTTAAATCAACATACAGATAACTACGTGAAATTTTATAATATAGAGACTTAAAACTCAAAGCAGAGAAAAGTTGCAAACTGAGCGTTATCACTCGAATAGAACTATCTCTAAGCCTCGACCCGGAGAAGCAAATGCAACTTTATTTTATTGTTGAAGTTTTATTTTATGGTTGCATCTACAAAAAAATATTAAAGTGATACAATACAAGTATAAACGAATACGAGAAAGGGCATTTCAAGGCAAGGTGACAGATGCCGTATTGGAACCATCCTTCTACCTGGGTCAAGCAAGGAATGAAAAAAATGTTTATAGCAGGCAAATGAGAAATAAGCATGCAGTTCACTTGATGGTAAATGATCTAAATAAGTTAACTAACTACATTTATATCTATGTATGCTCTATAAAACACGCTCCAATTGAGGTTGATCATCGACGTATTTCTGCATCTGAGTACTAGGGTCTCCTCACGTCACCTCGTATGTAAACGAACCGGCAATCATCTACTACTACATTATCGAAACGGCAGAATTGCTTCACGTGGCGGCAGTGCGTATTCGGTTAAACTATGATTGATGAACGTATAATACACCCACATTTAAGCTATTTTTGGACCGAATTAACAAACAAAACGTGTATATTCGATATTATGTTATATTTTATTGTTGTGTAGTTGATCCTGAAAATTAAGATGAGAAAAATACACAATTACACAATTACTCCTATTTTATGACACAAATCTGACAAAATTGTAGGTAAAATTTTAGGTTTTGTCAGATGATAGAATTATACATAGCCGACCTCATAATCCGACTCGTTTTTCTGAAGCACTCGTTTTCGGTTGGAGAAGTGCGTTTGCCGACTATACTTACAAGCGAGGCGGCAGTTTTAATCCCTAGAAGTACAAAGCATTTACATACGATCTCAGGTAAAACTTGATTTCTGTTTGTGGTTGAATGTGGATGCTTAGGGGTCAAACACATACTACTTAGCATTAGGCAAATAACATGCTCGTTTGGTACTCTTATAACATTAAAAATCTCTGGTCGAATATTATCAAATTATAGATTGCGCCTCGAAAATTTAATGTTTCTTATCTGTAAGTAGAATTAATCATAATGAAATATGACAAATACCAGTTTAGAATTATTTATTGTAATTGACATTCCAAAAGGTTAAATGTCATACTTGCGGTAAATTGGTACTGGCGTCTGATAATTAATTATAAGGCCATGAAATTGTAGTGATTTTTGCCGCTCATGCTTTTACTTACTCCTTGTATTAATTACATAAATTACTAATTTATAGCTTACATATTGATTTAGTGCGTGATTATTTAAATTTTTAAATAATTTACCAATACATTGATAATAAATACATACGGTTTTATTTTTATTTACTGACGTAAGTTTAACATTTTGTAGTACACTGTAAAGTTTTTATGGAGTAGAAGTAACAAACGAACGTGCAGTTAATCGGTCAATGCCGTCTTTGGACATATTATAAAAACCAATTTTGTTTAGAACAAAATTCGTATCTGAAGGTAATCAACAATCGATTCAACGGTATCGATCGAATCGCGTTGCTGTTCTTCTTCACTAAAATACAGAAGTAAAAAATATGTTCAGAATTTCCCCACAATAAAAAAACATTTATTATCTCCTCTTTGGTACTCTAATAAATACAATTTAATTAATGGTTTTAAAACTAGGTGTAATGTTTAAAACAATTAATTAAATTGTCTTATTTGTATTACTCAAGAGCAATAACACCACCTGCTTATAACATCTATAATTTTATGAATATAAATAGTTGTATTACAAATCATTAAATATAATATCTAATATAAAATTTTACATATTTAGTAATATAGTTTAATGTAAAAAAACGTATAGTCAAAGTTAATGCAAAGTGTTCAGTCGGTTAATCACAGACCGATAATTGAACGACAATTGAACCGTTTAGTGTTGAGGTATATATTATCTTATTTACTCTTCAATTATCAACTCCTTACTGTTTTACTGCTGGACGGATCTGTTTTCAAAATTAGGCAGGTTAAGCTATAGTCCACAATACCGTTGAAGTGAAAATTGGTAGGCCCTTTAGAACTTTATGGAAAACTCAAAGGTTATCAGTTTTTCACAATATTTTACTTTGCAATAAAGCAAGTGAAAATTTGGTTTTAATTTTCACCTAACTCCGAAAAATCAAAGATACCACCAGTAACAGAGATTCCAAGTTCGGACTCTATAATCTTGCCGCGAGACTACCCTTGTATATTGTTTTTGTTTACAATCCAATTATGTATTCCTCGCTGGAATGTCGCACTATACGCTTGACTCAGCGTTGCACAGATATTGGGACACCCTGCACCCAATTTTCATTCCAATCCGGTGTCAAATTGGAACCTGAATTGGCTTTACATGTTGCCAGTATTAAATTTATATCAAACTAAAGTATATAGATAAAATATAAGCTTTCAGTCTTTTTTGAAGATGATGTAGGCTAATGATGTAGGTAAATCATTAAATCCAGTTTATGTTTAAGATAGATGATTACAAGGAATATCTCAGGAAAGCCACATGGCTTTACTATCGTCTTCCATTGATAATGATGCAATTATCACAAGGATATTTTAGTTCGTTTCGCGATCATCTAACCACACCTACAGCCCATTGATGGTAACAGTCATAATGCTTGTTTTATTCCCATCATTTTTCCCAATTTAGGGTTAAACATACTCGTAGATAAAACAATATATGTATTTTCACAGACCTTCGTATGCCTGTGGCCTAAATTTTGATTCATGAGTTTATTAATTTAAATAACAAATTTAGCTTCTTAGTTGGTTAACAAGTTTCGTAACAAAATATTCATAGGTAAATATAAGTCTTTGAATTAAAAGTATGTTCTTAATAATTTATACAAAACTGAATTCTTCAAAAAGGGTTAATTGAAATCTTTAAAAATTATTAGTAAATTATTCAACAAAATAAATAGTGAATTTGAGAGAATAAAATTTGAGATCCAAAATCACAAATTCAACCTTTTTGAACTTTAGTGACTTTTATAATTTGCTTTGATCACACATCAACTAAACAAACTATATAAAGGTTTAATAACGATTTTTCTACATCAAATCATAGTCACGGTGTAATATCTAAATAAAATACAGGTTTAATAAGCAATTTGATCTCTATTGGACGACGACGTGGGCGTGATATTCACAACAAATTGCCGGTATTGATTGATAAAGGGACGGGCAAATGAAAGAGCAATTTATAGTGTAACCTTTGGGAGATAAACGGAAATTGAGCACACGGATCTCATCCTCGCCGTAAATGTAAATGATTGGAAACTGTACGAAGTTACTTAGGGTCGTACATACACGTAGATGTATATTACGTTAACCATCATTGAGCATGGGAATATTCACCCTGTGTTGTGCTAGGTCTTGGGATATTTATTATAAGTTTCTTCTGTTAAAAGAGTAGCAATGAGCGGTCGGGGCACCTTACGTTAAGTAGTCATTTCCGACCATGGAACTACTCTTACAACCAACAACCGACATCCACAATACTTTCAGCAAGTCTGCGTTTTATCTAAGATAGTTCGTAGATATGTTGTTATTCCCGGAGGTTCCAACCAAGCACAAGAATTGCTTCGTAGCGAAATTGTATGACTTTCTAGTCGAGCCACCTAAAATTTGATCAATATACGTATAAAAATATTTATCATATAAAATTCCACACTCGTTAATCCCTAAACTTCTTAACTTCTTTCTTCACTTAGATATGTGATAGTACTATACAAGGCGTTAAACACAAAATTAAATTGGAAGATGTAACCATTCTTTTTGTGAAAATCTCATCCAAATCAGACCACTTGTCTACTAATTATTATTCAAATAAATACATAGAAACAAATATGTCAATTAGAATTTTAGTGTGCAATCATGAATAAGATTAATTTCATCATATTAAAGTGAGTTTAACTAGTTTTGTTTAAAGTATCTTTAATAATCCGTTTAAATATTTATAGTTCAAAGTCCTAGAGACTAATAGGGAGCCGTACATACTACCTACGGATGGAATGAATAGATGTCGCGCTTTGTGCGCTGCCGACAGATTTATCCCACACAGCTGTCCCTCTTAGCGTCAAAGAGGATTTCTGTTTTGCTACTTTGATCCGGCGACTGCTTTTACACATCTAAAGTGAAATCTGACTTATAATGGATCAGGTAATGTACTGGTCGATACCAAGTTAATATATTATTATCTTCTAAATATTTTCTAATATTTTCTATAAGTATCTGAAAGCTGCACAATAGGCGTTTAATTTTTTTTTCGTTAACCAAAAATATAATATATTAATGATTATTAATTTTAACAAATTTTGTGTATAATTAATTCAATATTCCAAACAACCAATATAACAACGTTAAGAGAAAAATATACATTTGAAATAATTGTTTACGGATAAATGCCACTCCACTCCGATTACACAAAAAACCACAGTTCGGTGCTCAATTAGTCAATTACATTTACTCAATTCACATTCAGCCGATCAGAAGTTTTAAATTTTTGTGGCGATAATCTGTACTCCGTAAAACTAAATATTCGTTCACAATTCGTCGTTTGAAAGGTGGTAGAGTCGTTAAAGCTCAACCGGGGCGGCACCACCGCCACCCTCATAAACCGCCGTAAAGCAACATGTTCTTCATGTATTGTGTTTCGGTTGGGGCGGTGTGGTGGCCAGATACACATCATTGTAGGCGACCATCTTAGTCCTCAAGAGCAGGAACGCATCCGCGTCCATCCTTATATAGAACTTCTGTTCTTTTCGAGACTGGACGTTATTGCCCATGGGCTGCAGTGAGCACTTAATATCAGGTGGCCTGCATGCCCGTTTCTTACTTTTTCAGAATAAAAAAAAACAAACAATATTCTGTAGTTTCAACATTATACAGTAATGTCTTTATTATTTAATTTACGTACATACTATATTAAATACATAAGTATATGGCAACTATGTATACGTATATTATAATTGACAATTACGTGTAACGGGCCAATATATAATATAAAACTTAGGTCGGAACGAAATACTTGTTTTTGTTATTTAATTCCAAATCTATTTTATAAGTACTTAATAATTTCCATAAAAGAAGTAAATAGTCGTAAAGATATGCGAAAGTTAAGAATTCTAATCCATCTAAAATCATTTTGGGCAGAAGTCTAGCTAAACTTCATCACAGATGCTTTCTTTCCTACAAGTTAGATGCCTTTACAAGTCATATCAAACATACATCATGTTTGATAAAGTACTACGAAGATTTTATTTCACAGTTAGTGAGTTCACCAGTAGTTTATCTTAGCTTTTTAATTGGCTTTGTCTTTTCCTTGACAACTATCTATAATATTCTACAAATTATCCACTTCAATGGCCTTTCTGCCATTTCTTAGAAAGGGATCTCGAAATTTGACATTTTACTTCTAAATACCAAATTTCGAAAAAAATGTGTTTATAATTTGCAAAATGAGACCCTAATTCATAAAAAAAATAAATCATTATCTTTCTTTCTCCTCATAGCCAAAAGAATAGACAATTATTTATACTTTTACATCAGTACGCAGACTATGTGAAACAAGACGGTTCTAAAACAAGACAGATTTGCAAGATGGTGATAAGAACATCTTTATTTCTCTTTTAATTTGAAAGCACATGAATCAGAACTTAAAAAATTCTCTCACGATTTTATATTATCGAAACCATGGTATAAGCAAAAGTTTAATATACGATACAAATTTCAAAGCAATTAAGGTTGCAGTAGAAAATGGACTTTTTATGGCTTCGTTAAATTGATTCCAATCTCCTCGATGAGAATTATCCAAATGACTATGTGTTTCTGATGCCGGAAATAAACATTTAGATCAATTTGTTGATAGTACTCTATTTTTGAGATATGGACAAATAAACAAATGAGGTAATTTGGAACATATGAAATCATACTAACCTACATTTTAAATTGCTGCATATATCTCTTTTAGCATTAAAGTAGAACCCGTTTATACAATAGTCCATTTGATAGTAAAAGTTTACTGCCGCCCAATCCCCAAATATAAATATGGCCAAATATATAACATTTCCTTGAGATCAGTCTTCCTTAGTTCGACGCCGGTAGTGCATTCGTAATACGTAACTTACATAATAGATAAATTGATTGATTAATTTTTGATTGAAGAGTGTAGCTAGAGGTAACACTTATATGAGGCCCATCTTTGACCGAGCTCAGCAAGCTATTTATTTTTACTTTAATTCATAACGCAGTAGCAGCCACCGTGTTGATACAATATGCAGTTGATTCGGAATTGGAACTCCGCGTTAGGTGACCATCCAAATGATGAATTTAGTTTTCTGTTCACGGTATGAATATGGAAATTTTAAAACGTTGTTTTTAAGAACTTTACTATTTTTTTGTTAACATAACAGAAACTTTTGTTAATAATAAATGTTCTTTAAAAACACGTTTCAATATCCTGTTGAATCAAATAATGTAAAATAGTATTATACTAATAATGCATTCAAAATCATTTATCTGTCATAAAAATAAGCTCCCCATTATTATGCGTGTATACAAAATAAAACTCATTAAAGCTGAGCTGACCTTAATGTCAAGGACCGTGAAATTAATCTCCAACGTCAAACCTGTCGTAGAAGTTACGGCTGATCAGATTAGAATATAGTTAATTACTTTTTTGATACATAAACATTCGGCTATTTAAGCATTTAAAAACCTCATTAATCTAGTTTACTTGCACGCGACCGAACTTGAGTGTGCTGTGTAGACTAAGATTAAGTTTCCACAGCCCACAAGTCAATGTAGTAAGCCATACATTAATAATTGTAGAGAAAAGCTGGCACCCATTTTTAAGCAAAATGCACATACGAGAGAATGTGTGATATTATACATATTTTAAGTTTATACAGATGTGTCATAAATATATATTTACTCACTATGTATATGTATGTATAATTCAAAATAAAATGCTTTGTTATTTTATGTAACTGTATTATTTTTATTTTATGCAGGAAAAACAGGAAACGAGGCCTCACTCTATATTAAGATATTAAGTGGTCGCTGTAACCAATGAAGATCCACGCCAAAACTCAAATAATAATAACAGCACTTCTTTACGAAGGTGTATGTCGCCCGCGGTGTTACCATCCCAGTCATATAGTTCATAGCCATATATTTCTACCTTTTTTATGTGAGAAGAATAGCAAACGAGTATGCAAATGACTGCAAACTGATATTAGTAGTCCCATAGACATCCACGTACAACCATAAACATGACTGAAATCCTATCTGAGCTCGAACGTAGATACGTCGCTACTTCTGACTAAGATGGTCGCCAAGCTTCAAAGCGTAGCCGACAAGCACACCTCTCCAACTGAAACAAATGTAAGGCTTTACGATGGAATATGAGGGCGATTGTAACTAATTAATCAAATAAAAAAGTCATTGTTTTTTTAACTTCGAAATATTACTTTTACGCAAAACGTTACTTAAATACTGAACATTACTAAAGAGAGATATAATATCTAAGCAACGATGGAATGCTTACAAAGTAAATATAATTACCATCTGAAAGTCCCTCTTGTGCCATAATAAATGTAATTTAATTTGTTTGAAATCATTTAACTATTCCAGCGGTTACGTTTAGCTAGTGCCACTAAAGGTAATTTAAGTGGACAAGTACAAATGTAACGGCTGTGGGGAGGGATGTAATAAACAAGTTTCACGATACGCTAACAACAAGTAACTTTCTCGTTCAAAACATTGAGTTAACTTGTAATTGTGTAATGAATTCAGGCTGTAGTTACACCCAAAATATATGAATGTAAACTTGAGGTACATATTGTATCAAAGTAATATTTTGTTTTCAACTCATTACCTCGTTACAGTCCCACAGGTGGACAAGTTTCGTCTGTTATAAGCACTATGTTATTAACTCTGACAAATAGTAACGTAATCACGTATGATCTCAGAAAAGATTCAGTGTTTAGGATTGGTTACGAAAGGCATCACTTTTTATATCTGATGAAAAAAATTAAGCGTTTAAGTTTTAGTTTAGTTGCTTTTGCATCATTAAAACTCAAAATTCTAATCGCTAACATTTGCTATTTATATTGCGCACTAACGATATAAACTCTTTGGCAGTGTAACCCGAGAAAAGATTTCCTGTTTTCGTATGGGAACCCCCAATTACTTTTGTGAAAACCGTATCTCATATTCCATTCTAATAAGTTTTCGTTAAGATTTTAACCAAATTTCAAAATTTATTTAAGTTTTTTTTTTGTGCAAATACGAGCTATATAGCACTAACAATAAGTTATTACTTTTAAACAAAACTTATATTTTTAACAGTTTAAATGATATTTATAAATACTAGCATCAGTTTATTATCAAGAACCATAGACACTGAAAAATATTAATTATTCACTTAATGTGGTTACGGCTTTATCGAGAAATCTAACGTACATATAGCGGTTAGCTACTTCGTGCGTCATAACATTATATCATACACACGCACAATGTATACATACTATTGAACGCACCTATTGTATATGTAATACGTTCTTAGTATCATAACCCTTATGAACCATGTTATTGTCTCAGGTGTAAGCGATTGTTCTCATAATGAGTTCGCTGATGACCTTTCAGGCCTAACCTCCGTGCCAAGGTTTTAGACATAAATTAAAGTGTTTTTGATCTAAATAAGCCTTTCGTGTATACTAAACAGTAGGTTTTCAGGAGTTTATTTACTTATTGGTAATCAGAGTATATTATAAACTCTTTCAAATACATGTACTTAAAACGCGCACAAACCCGCTGCTTGCGTAATCTTAAACGATCGAATTAGTTATCTCGAGCGGGGGCTGACGTTGGACGGGTGGCAAAATTTCATGATCGTTGCTCAAGAAGCTCACCGACTCCTGTGGTCTTGATTGTTATCAATAGATGGCAGATATTTTTAAATATCGTCTTACTTTTATAAAAAGGTGCAAGAACGAGAAGATACCACCGATGTCCTAAACATATCACCGTAAAGCAATTATTATGATTCGGATAGAAAGGCGTAGCTGCTTAAGGTATATTTATGAGCGTGAGAGTGATTTGACAAAATATTTGTATCTAGTTTATACTCCATTTAAATCAAGAGATACTGAGGTGAAAATGAATTGACTCACACAAAAAATAAATCAATCTTGCTCCATCTTCATGGAAATCTCGTGTTTAATCAAAACTTCGATTAAATTAAGTTTGTTTTCTGAAAAAAAAAAATTCTAAAGAGTTTCTCGGTATGTGCTACGGCTATAGATGTTTAAAATGTTCCTAGTTACAAAACTACTGTATACTTACCTACTTTTTATTTAAGTAAAATTAAATATGTTCGCGAATATAAGTATAATCGACGGAAAATTGAAACGCAAACAAGAACGGGTCATTGCTCCAAGGGTACCGTACCGTCCGCATCCAATCTGTAACACAGATATTAAGACTGAAATGAAATGATCATATCGACGAACACTTAAAGCTTAATTTATTTCTTATAGGTATAGCTCTGGAGTCAATGAACGACGTTATATATGTTATTCTCAGTATGAAAAATAATGCTTACAAGGACTAAGAGTTAAATACTATAAGGTATATTCACACTAGCCAGCGTCTTTTTACCTCCACTAAATTTTGTTTAAGTTTAAGTGTACTAGGGATCTGATTTTAACTTAACAGTAGTTTAGAAGTAACAGGATTTCATTTTGAAGAAGGGGGAGAGGAGATTTCATTGAGAGAGGTAATGTTTGTATTATATTGATCCGTCTTCTAAAAAATAGTTCCATATTAAAATTAATATCGATAAATATCTGTTAATGATTATTGTAAACCGATAATCAAAAGAAATTAAATTCAAGTGTTCTGTCGGGACTCAGTTAGGTGGGCACAGTGGGGTCAAAACTTTAACCCATAGCCCCTTACGCCTTAGCTTTACGTCTGCTAAAGTAACCCCTATTTGTACCTACTAGTGGCAGTGTTCGTGATGGTGTAGTCAATTTTGAAGAGCGTAGTTACAACATATATTTTAAATTAAGAGCTTATGTATTGGTCACTGAGTTCATGTAAGGCTATAAACCTATTTAGAATTATATAGAGCCTTATTGTAAATGTTGCATAAAGGTCACCGGCTTTCAGCGATATATTACCGTGAAACTACAACACCATAATAATTCAAGGCTGTCCTCGTTTGAATAACGGTTATGTCATAAAATATTACGTAGTTTGCCTATTATAATGACGAACGTGGTGTGGCAGTCGATCACCCATGAGGAACGTCCCAAACATGATTCCTGGTCAGTCAGACATATATTACAATTCAAAGTTTTTGGTAAAATGTCCGGGTAGGTGTCCATGGAATAGGTGAAGAAAGCGTTATTTAATTAACCTGATTTATAAAAAAATCGCATATAAACTTACAAACTAACCAATAGATTTTCTAGACTTTTTAATAAATGTCTATTGTAATAAATATTGTAATATTATTAAAGCTACGATGTTTTTCCTATCACAACTGATGTTTATTTCATTTAATGACAATAATAATAAAAAATATTATTATTATATTTTTAAGTCTAAGTGTACGTATTTTATGAGGTATTCCCAAAACTTAGCCTAGTTCCCAATAGATTAACTAGAAGAAATAGGTGTGGTAATATGCTTAATACATTAACAACGTAATCCGATAGCTAAGTTAATATCCGCAAACAGTTAATGCTTTTAAACAGTTAATGCTTCTGAAATGTATAACTAATATTAATATTAGTTATACATTTCAGATATAATTTTATGAATATCTTCTTCAAAGTTCCCTGAAAATGTAACAAGACTAGCGTATTTAATTAATTACCTAATCTGGTTTACCGCCAGTACTGGATTCACGTTTAAAACACAACTCAACAATGTTGTTAAACTTTTAGTATCGATTACAATAAAGATACCGATCACGAAGGATATTTTATAGGCGTCGGACTAAAATAACCCTTATTAGTCGTCAAGAGGGATTAAAATGTCGAGCAATGATACGCCATGAAACCTGGTTGAAATTCTTATGAAATAATTTTTTATCGGAATTTTGTATAGGAAATGGTCGTATATTTTTTATGGCTAGAAACGAACTAGCAAACGAACAACAATAGTCAGTAATTGAAGAATATGTTAAATGAAAATCTGTAATCGACACCAAATCAGGCTTACGTCCTGCCTAAGGTCATCTTCATATGCCTTGTTCCCCTGAAAGTTTAGTTAAAGCTCCGTGTTTAATTGTATCTTCATTACCAATTTTATTTTACAGTGAGTCTAAATAAATTAATTGCCTTTATACCGTAACTTTACAACCATATAGTAATAGTGCCAGTGAACTTTAGACTTAAAATTGACGTTCGTTTTCTTTAATTGACTTCAGACAGTAATCTGATTGTACATGAAATTGGTTATAGATTTCCAAAAACGACAGCAACAGCTAATAACGTTATGTGTATTGCTGAAATGCTGCTACTTCTATTTCAAAATAATAGGTCTGTTACCATAATATAAAAAAATCTGGATAGTACGAACTTAAATAGAAATATACTTTCGGATTCTTCTTGTGACACGACAAATTCCTACTTATTTATGATGCCTAAGATGGCCGTAATAAACTCATAAAAGAATTCTGTCACGCAACTAACTTGTTCGTGTTGGACATAGGACTATGATGTAACGAACAGTTTACTATTAATAAGAATTATCTATGAGGATATTTTCGAGTAATTCTAATTCAGAATATATGTATGTATCTCTAACAATTTCATAGTAAGTTACAAATATTGATTGCCTTTACACATCAATTAGTGCTTAAAAGTTATACTTTTTGTTCACAACAGTGAAGCAGCAAACGAGCATGAAGTTCATGTAATGGTTAGTGATCATTGCTATTCGTGGACATGTTTAAATTACTCTATATATACTAAGAGACATTACTGTTTTACCACTTTGAAAATATTGCCCTTGTGAAGGTTATACAAGTTACAGACAATTAAAATTACAAAAAAAAAACAGTCGATAAAGTTTTATTCCTCTTTTATTTATTCACTTTATTCAGGTGAGTAAAAATAGCTGGGAACCCCGTTCTCGGCTGAATAATAGTAGCAAGTTGGTTAAATGAGATTGATTGATCATCGACCTGCAGTTGACACCACAACGGTGATAGAGAAAAGCTGTGAACGACAATTTTCCTCAGGAAATGCTATAAACATTTATATATTCGTTCATTCCCATTTTCATATTCTTTTAAAATCTCTTGTAAATATGTATATTGCTTTAATTTGAAACGCCTTTGCTTTGCGTCATATTTTGTTCGCACTGAACTCATATGTTACACAAAATTTGTTGCAGCTGGCACAGATTTGTAAATATTTTATCAGCTGCTAAATATATCAATACATATTATTTATTTTTAAAGCAATTTTAATAGATCAGAGATATACCAAACTTTTTCGAACACCAATTTGTAGCAAAATATTTAAATATATAATGACAAATGTTATATCAATCATATTGTTGTATATAAGAGTACGAGTAGCGTAGAAATATCTAATATAAAACACAAACTCTGCAACAAATCCTAAACACGCATCAGAACATCAATGTCTCAAAGGTAAATATGGGAAAATTTTGACTCGTTATAAATTTTACCTGAACATCGATTTTAGCCAATTTACTCTCTGTAGCAACATACGTTACGCTTAAAACAGGGGACGCTCTCGATTAATACAAAACTTCAAAAAATACATTCAAGGAACATTTTAATTTATGTTTAATAGATAGAGATTTTGAAGTTAGTTATATTTTTTCTTAAAAAGATGTATGATTTCTCGAATAGAAAAAAAAACAAAGTACTATGAACAACGATTAAATAAATAACATTTCCTGAGAAACTAGTGTTTTAATGCTTTGGTAGATGTTACTTTTACTTCTCGAATTACTCGGACTAAAACTTTAGAAGTGGAATAATTAAGCCACAAAGTACTCGAAATGGAAATTTCCGGACAAGTACTGAGAAAATAACAACATTGTAAATAAATATTAAAAATACTAAAGTAATCTCTTTGCTCGGTTTTCAAGGTCTAACTAATTAACCATTCTTCCTCAAATTTTCCAGACAATTCATGTCTGCGAGCTGAATTAATATTTAGGTGTGACGAGTATTCCTAGATTCTGATGCCTTTTTAGAGTTCAGTAACATTTATTACTAAGCTTATGCTGTTCGTCCATCAGTCAAACTACGTGTTTGAAATACATTAAGGGCTGTATTCGTATCATTTTTGCTTTTTCTTACTGTAGAATCAGTAATAAATATAATCGTTAATTTGATGTAGTTAAAGTTAATTTTTAAAATAAAACTAGATAAATAAAAACTGTTGAAACTTTTAAACTAAACACTTTTTTGTAGATGTGAAAATGATCAAATGATTCTTTCCCAGGATCATGGTGTGTCTCATACTTTTGCTAAGTGAAATTGTTCCCTGTCCCTACTCAACTTGAGCTTTTGAAGCCGGAGGAACTCCACATGGCAGTTACCATGATTCTAACAGGCATCGGCCCGCCATTATACCCTGACTGGCCCTACCGAATAAACACCTTAGTTTCTATATGATTTATGGTGTAGTAAAAGTATCTCATAAAATTTTCCGTCCATTTTTAAAGTAACTAGGTACGTAATATAATATTTCTTTCCTAAAAATTCATTACATTCTTGCACAACACTTTTATTTTAAACCACCAATATACATATATGTAGTAGTGGCGTAACTTACAGTTTAAAAGTAGTGCCTAATAAAATCTAGTGCAATAAATTTCGGCTTACCGAGTTGCGGTTCGGGATTCGAATTCCAAATACATGTCTGATTTTTTTAGGTCCTACGAATGAAGAAATTATTTATCACTTGATAGTGGACAAAAACACTGTGACGAAACTTGTTCGTTTGAGAATTTTCCATTATGTTCTCATATGTGTGAAATATACCAATCTTTATATGGCTAACATACACGCGATGGCCTAAATATTTTTGTCTTAATCATTTAGGCATGAGTCCTAGAAAATGGAGAGTAATGAATGGGTTGGTAAAGAAATTTTAAAGGTAAATAAATAAAAAAAGTAGAATTACTTTTTCTGAGGCTGGCACTCTTGCCATTTTAAATACGCGCCATTGTGCATTATTTAAGTATGGAAATATTCACTTGCGTGCGTGCCTTGATGAAATAAAAGGAATAAAGTTACGAGTAAGCGTCATGTTTTTTATTTTTATAATACAAAGACGGTGTTAAGTCCACAACTTGCTAATTAAGAAAACGAAACAAAAATAACTACGTTGATCATACTGTCCTTATTTTTAATTGACATATAACTTTGTTTTCAACTGCTTTAATTATATTTCCATACATGACTTTGTGCGAGAAGTCTGTATAGTTTTACTTCGGAGTATGCTTTCTAGTTTTTCCTCGATTAAATGCAATTTTGTGGAAATAATGTACTTCAATATGTTTGTCTAAACATTACGAAACTGAAATGATTGCCAATTATGAAAATGAAAAAGATGTTTTATAATCAGTCATAAAACAATGGATAAGGCTTTGATGTCGCTCAGCCATGTAATATGGGTGTCAACTCGTCAAATAACATTTTTAACATGGATTTCCTATGAAAATGTTGGAATAAAACGTATTTGTAAATTGATATTGAATTATATATTGTTATCAATAGATACATTCGTACATTTTCGCTTTACGTTCCACTTTCTCACATATTATTTACTCAATTTTAATCCATAACCTTGTCTTTTATTTAAATCTTACCTATAAGTTGGTCATCATGAATTAAATATATATATTGTTTATTATGTTTAATCACTAACTTACAAAGTCACTAAAGATCGTATTTTTCCATTCCTCCGTATTTATGAATCTGTGAAACAGTAAGGTAAACCTTCAAATGTTATCCATCGACATTCTTTCATCGTAAAAGCAGTTTATATTAAAACGTATGTCTTCCGTATGTTGTACATTATTCATAAAATATTATGCTGTAGATCCATAAAGGATTCATATCTCATTTGACTACTAGAGAAAAATGGAGCCAATTTTATTTACTCGGCATATACTGTCTAGAACCTATAAAATATAGTATCCGACATATTGGTATCAGTAGTAGTAGTAGTAGTAGTAGTATCGATATCGGCTAGTCACTCTATACTATTGAGGCAGGACTGAGGGACGAAATTTAGATTTAGTGCTAATCAATTGGATGTACAGTTGATTCTATAAGTAACTATTAAAGCCTCTTACATTTTCGTTACCAAGGTTTTGCTTACAAAAATTACATTTAACAAAATGTGTTCCGGTAATATTTTAAGTATATCTATGCAATTATATTATCTACTATCTATTACGTCTATCGTTATTTAGAACACCACGTTTTTATTAAGCACGGTAGTGCTTTTGTTGTCGTAGATGGCGCGACAATCGCAACCGAAGGTGACCGGAATTAAATTTTTCTATCGAACTCTGAATTAAAATCAATACCCAGTAGCATTTCGAATGATCAGAAAGGAGGTTGCAATAGTAATTCATATAGCAATATTAATACTTATTAGACGTTAAAAACGTTGATAAAAATTATCTTTTTCCTAAAGAAATTTTACGACTACTCCATATTGATGTCTCCCAGTGTGAACTTCATAAAATAGTATATAAAATATTTCCGGTACCAAGACAAGAAATATCTGTCGTCGACGATCCTTTACGCCACGATGCATACAGTACAAAACACAGTCATTTCTGTATTCTGTACAATATGTTATGTAAGACATATCACGTACTCCACTGCAGCTGTGTCTTCAATACGGCCTAACTAGTAAGCTTCATTTCATCTTATGGTTACAGCGAACGAGACGCAACCCACGATTAAGCAAAATCTAACAAGAATAATAAAAATTACCCCGATCAAATTAAATGCATACATATACAAGTATTTAATTGTACGTCTATTATATAGTTATATCTATTTTGAAAGAAACTGTCTATAGTCTAAATGAGTTAATTTTAAAAACAATGGATAATGTTTTGATCAAAATTTTACACAAAACCGTGGAATAAACTAAAATTTATCATTAACAATTTAAAATTAATCCACAGGGAGGAAAGCACCTTTGGCCAAACTTCTTAATAATTGCAGCACGTAGTCGTGTATCGAAGATGGTCTGATTATATTTTGATATATTTAGGTAGATTCTCTTTAACAAGGGTTAAACGACAAATTAATAACGCTTTAGATTTGTCTTGATCCACCTGACAAGTGACGTATTACGTTACGTAAAACAGTTGTCAGCTTCTCACAATTAGGTATTATTCACATGTACAAATTTACTATACAGTATAATATAAATTGGGTGAACATTGTACTCTTTTGGTGAAATATAGTAAAATATTTTCATCTTCTATAAAAGGTAGTTACTTGTTATATAACGTATTTTTGGTAATTATAAGATTTTTTTATTATTATTGTGATAGAGTAAGAAACGGACATGCAGGCCACCTGATGTTAAGTGGTCACTGCAGCCCATGGACAACCACGT